>AYEL01091900.1:0-75004 GCA_000484575.1 Olivierus martensii | reverse complement strand
TTTAATCCAGGATGGTCATGTAAATCACCATAGGTATGAAGTCTGGGAGTGACTTTCAACCCACATTTTAATTTAAAATTTTTCACTATTTTCAATATAAATCTTCTGAATAAATAAAAGTTTTATTTTGGATAATTGTCTTCTTTATAATGCAAAAAAATCATATTTTTAAAATATACTGTTGATTTTTAATAAATTTTTATATAAATTGATATCTTCTTATTAAAATTATGGAAGCAAACAAATATCAAACAAAGTATTATATTTCAGTCACAGATCTTTTCCTAAAGTCAAAATAAATGCAATTCCTGTTTTATTTGAAAAAGAATGGTGAATGTTATGACCAAGGGTAGTCCAAAATGATGTGATGGTGTAATATCAGTGAGAATGGCATACAAAACATAGACAAAAAAATATGGCCTGAAAAATGTGAATTTTCTTTAATGGCTTCTAAATTCAATGGCTATATTATATCAAATTTTACTTCAAATTCTAATTTTGTTACATTCTTTTACAATTTCCAAGAAGAAATTATTTCTTTATGAATTTATTTTTATCAAAATGCATAATATGCAAATTATGATGATCAGAATCATAAAATATGAAAATTATAATGAACAGAATCAAAATTTCAATCTGCTTTTACAATTAATGGTAAAGTAATTTGTATTTTGACTTAAAGAGAAAAGCTAAAATTATAGCAGTCATTATGTATTATGTTACTGGAATTAGAATTTCTGACATGTGCATATGTCATATCTGGTTAGAGCATAATCATCATTTCTTTAATTATTGTTTATTATTTTACCTTCTAATATTTATTTTATAATTATATATAGTTATGTTTTAAACAATTTCTCTCAGATTTTTTATGAAACCCTTACAAAATTTATTAGTATAAGTAAAAGAAAGACATGGCTGCACAGTAGCATGTTAAATCATTCTTCAAAATTTAATAAACAACTTAAATAAAAATCTAAATCAGATAAATAATATAATGAAGTACTGTATTCAAAAGTGAAGGATTTTGTTAACAGTTTATCTGTATAATCAGAAATTTAATAGTTAATTTACTCACATCATGAT
Source organism: Olivierus martensii (assembly GCA_000484575.1). Taxonomy (NCBI): domain Eukaryota; kingdom Metazoa; phylum Arthropoda; class Arachnida; order Scorpiones; family Buthidae; genus Olivierus; species Olivierus martensii. The sequence continues at coordinate 73,918 of AYEL01091900.1, read as the reverse complement.
GCAATGTGAAATCAGCAACTGCCATATCATGAAGTGATGGTCTATTTTTAGAAATTATTTTAATTATGAATATTGCAATATGTCATATATGGAGTGATCTCCTATATATGACATATTGCATGCAAACTGATAGTCTGTAGGTATTATTTTTACTAGTTTTCATGCTTTGCAAAATATAATAAGTGCATCAGGTAAGCCTAGCAATTTAGGAAAATTCTAATTTTTCAAATTTTTTAATAAATCCTACCTACAGGAGTGGTCAAGTACAGAATCACAATCCATGCACCACTTATAAATTAATTTTATTTATTAATGTTTTGAAGACTGAAAAAATTCATTATGCTTATTATTATTAATTCTAATTAATAATAAATTCATTTTTAATAAATTCATTTTATGTATATATTTGCATAAAAATTAACATTTGGTCTCTTGTAAGTTGAATTCTTATAAAATCTTTGTAATGGTTCTTTGAGTTATAAAGTTGATATCAAATATAGTGAATGGAGAAGCATCTATAGTTTATGATATTTGCACTAAAATTCTAAAACACTTTATATAGTAATTTGCAATAACATTATGCTTAAATTTTGATAAAGGTTTATACTCTATTTTGAATAAAATAAGACATCAATCAATATCTATAAACAAATTTTTATGAACTCTTTTCTTTGTTTATTGATAATAAATATAATATTAACTAGAGCTACAAATCAAGAGAGAGAATGTCATGCCTTATTTAAAATGGTAGCATTTTATTTATATTTGTTTGTTGCTAATATTTGTTTGGTTTTCCTGCATAAATATTCATGGAAATGAAATAATTATGCATAAATTCAGAATAAAATTATATATTTTAAGAAAACTGATTTATATTCTCTTCCTATTAATAATTTTTTTTTAATTTAAAGATTCTTGCTGTTCATAGAAAAATTCATTTATCTATTGAAACTCATAGATCAATAAAGCAATACAATAATAACAATACTGAGATTCCAACTACAAGCAGTCTCCAACTTATGTAGATAGAATGCTCCATGAACCCTTATGTGAATCAAATTTATGTATGTTAGAGCATATATTATATATCAGGGGTGGCATTGACTAGCAAACTGTAAGAGGTAGCCCACAGTGATCTGTCATATTTTCTGTATCAGAAATTGTCATTGTTGGTTGAAATTATTGGCAGTGTACTTTATAGGCTTTACTATAGTCTATAAGTATAACACTTTCAAAATTTCTTCAGTGATTTCTGAAATTAAAAGTAGCATTCAAACCTAAAAAAGTTGGCCACCACTATTATATATAATATTAGTAGATTACAAAGACTTAACATTAAAAATAGTTATATTAAAGAAAAAGCATATAAATTGGTTGATATAGCAGTCACTTTCTATCTTGGAGGATCTGGATTCAATTCCAAATCCCACACCTCCAGTTTTTTTTTTAAGTGCAAGTTCAAACTCAGCTCATTAACTAAAATTAAATTTATGTAAGTATAGATCTATGTAAGTTGGGGATTGCCTATCATCTAATATTTTGGAGATTGACTAGTAGATCAATAAATATTTTAAGACTAATTTAAAAAATTCAGACAAATAGCTTGTTAAAAATTCAAATGTAAAAGAATATTGCAAATAAGTACAATGTATATATCTTATTATATAAATAATCATTACTAAACAGATTCTATAAAAATCGAATTAGAAGTGAAAATCACAAACAATAAAATGGAGTTTTCAATGAATGAACAACTACAGTATTTGACACACATGGAGATTTCTACAAACAGTCATAAAAGCATTAATTATTAAAATATTAAAATATTAAAACATTACATATTAATATTAAAAATATGTTTACCTTGCCATGCAAACTTTTTCCCATTCAAATCTATTTTGAAATCATCTGGATAAAAATCTATAATAGCACTATCCTGCAAAATTTATAATTAACAATTAAATTATTAAAATAAAAAATAAAAAGTTTAGCTATATACATATAATCATCATCAAATTATGAATATCTAAAATACATGCCTAACCACTTTTTTATCAACTGAGTAATGCTACTTTTGATATCTTGACAAAAATATATGAAAACTAAAGCAGAAAATATTAACAGCTTTAGTATTCATATATTCTATGCTTATTCACTAATATTCCATATAATTCAATTTTCCAATAAAATATTCTTATTGAAATTTCAGAAAAACAATATACCGGATGGCCATAAAATAACATGAGGTGTTCAGAGCCCTTAACTCATCATGTCCTGGACAAAATGTAACAAAATTCAGTGGACGTAGATAGTGGAACATGCGATTTCGATTTCAAAAGAAAAAATTTAGTACCAAAAATCGACAACACGGAAAATTGTGGCACTGCAGAAGTGTGGAATTGTGTGAATAAGGAATGTATAATCACTAAATGAGACAGCACACATCAAGTTTCTGAACAATACACGCTTGCACTTATTGTTAATTATACATGAAGTTCAACATCACCACCATTCAGATGTTCCAAGAACTGTAGGCAGCACACGACATCTTCCATACTGATATGTTGTGTGTCACTGTGGAAGATATCGTGCACTGCATACAATTCTTGGAACATCTGAATGATGGTCATATTGAACTTCATGTGTAATTAACAATAAACACCAGCATGTATTGTTCAGAAACTTGATGTGTGCTGTCTCATTTGGTGATTACACATTTTTTATTCACACATTCCACACTTCTACAGTGCCACAATTCCCCTGTTGGTGATTTTTGGTACTAAATTTTTTTCTTTTGAAATCAAAACCGCATGTTCCACTGTGTACATCCACCAAATTTTGCTACATTTTGTCCAATAAATGATGTGCTATAGGGCTCTAAATACTTCATGTTATTTTATAGCCATCCGGTACATTACTATATATTAAATAATCATAGAGAATTAAGTTATTAAAAATTCTATTATTATTATTTTTTATATTGAATACAAGCTTTAATAAAACAAGAAATCACAACAAGCACTTGAAGCAGGGTAAATACACTAATTTATTATTAGATATATATAATATGCACTATATATACTAATAATATAATTTTTGCTTGTTGTGATTTCTTGTGTTATTAGAAGCAGCAGAACTGTTATTTATAGTTAGCTTTAATAAATTTTTATAAATATAAAAGTAAAATTGTATCAGCTTTAAAATAAAAATAATTATTATATAAATTATATCAATAATAGTACAGCTATTCTTTAATTTATGAATGCTTTATTTAAAAATTTTCTCTTTAAAAACTGTACAAATGCGCATGTCCAACGCCAGCGTTGGTCTGAAACTTAAAAATAGTTGAAGTCTCACGGCGCATACGCTTCAGGTCTCGGTGCTCACTTTGCGGCGCATTAACGCTAGATATGAACAGCCACACGGCACAAAAGGGGCGGAGCTATGACGAAAGCGCGCGCAAACGTTAACGCTTGCGCTTGGTGTAAACCGGCCTTTACCCATAAGTCCACCAACGCTCAAGGCCTAAGTCTGTCATTCCGTTAGATTAGTTAAGCCTTATGGAATATTTTTATATTTTTACTTAATCCTCATGGAATATTTTTATCTGGCGGCGGCCACTTATAAAGCCGCCATCATCACAGGCTGACCAGCACCTATGATGGGGTCAACCGGAAGATTGAAGGATGGGTTTCAACGTCCGGGACCAGATCCTTCCTGAAAAATTGTAAGAGTGGGACCCCCGGATCCTCCAGAATGGTAAGCCACAGCTTTACCACTCAGCCATCCGGCTCATCGGTCATTCGGTCAGTTCGCGGGTCATAAGTGTTCGTTAACCGAACATAAAAATCTTTCAAAAAAGTGTTCGTTAACCGATTTGTTCGTTATCCGAACTGTTCGTTAACCGATCACCCACTGTACATCTAAACTTTTATCGGTAAAAATCTTTCAAAAAAGTGTTCGTTAACCGATTTGTTCGTTAACCGATCACCCACTGTACATCTAAACTTTTATCGATAGCCCAAAAGTGTGATTATTTTGAAATTGCAATTGGTATGCTATGCCTAATTAATCACATATTTGCTTTATTTCGCAGAAAAATATGTAATAAGTCTAGAGTTAATGTAGGGTGATGATTTGTTATATGTTCTCCTTATAAATATGATTTGTTATATGGAAAGTATGAATCAATAATTCAAACTACAAGACTAAAAGTAAGGTCGAAATGAAACTCTGATTGCGTGTATAGACGCGTGCGTTTAGCGAGCGAATCTATTCGGCAGACTCGCGCGAATATTGACGCGCGCTAACGATGGCTGCTTTCAGCAGACTCAATTGTTGTGGAACAGTTGAGATTTTCTGCTGAACGCGTCTTCAAGGTAGCGGACTATCGGAACTTATTGAGTGAGTGACGTCACGTTTGGTAGCGGATTTTCATTTACGCTACTATCCAACATGTTGAGTTATTTCAAGATGGCTGCTATCAATCCAAAGGAACAAATGATAATATGTAAAGTACTGTATACGTATTTAATGGTGTTTATAACTGGCTTCGTTTTTTTTCAGTGGTTTTCTTTCAATAATCGCGCCCCTGTTACTTTTGCGTTCAGCAGATATACCAACCGCTACCGCTACAACTCATCACCTCACTTAGAACAGTTGTGTCTGCTGAACGTAGCCAATGTCACTACCGTTGCCATGGTGACCTTCGCGTTTAAACGCGCGTCTCTCGCGCAATCGCTGTAGTGTGAACCGGCCTTAAAACGGCACTGTCCGTCGCGCAATTCCACTATTGTTTAAATGCAAGTTGTGCCAGTAGTAACGAGTTCATAGTGCTTATCGTGTTTCCTCGGTCTCTTTAAATACTGTATTTAGACCAGAGGTAGGCAACTTTTTTTTGTAGGGGGCCGTATAGAAAAATTTATGGTGGGCCACGGGCCATAACAAAAACAATTGATAATAATAGTATTTATTTAAAAAAGAGAAGGTACATAAAAACAATTGATGATGATAGTATTTATTTAAAAAAGAGAAGGTACAGTACAATTGATAATAATAGTATTTATTTAAAAAAGAGAAGATACAGATATAAACCTTTTTTTGTAGGGGGCCGTATAGAAATATTTATGGTGGGCCACGAGCCAAAACAAAAACAGGGGCTGTATAGAAAAATTTATGGTGGGCCACAGGCCAAAACAAAAACAACAATGTAGTATTTATTTAAAAAAGAGAAGGTATAGATATGTAAGTATACATAGCGTTGAATGACAAAAACAATTGATAATAAAAGTATTTATTTAAAAAAGAGAAGATACAGGTATGTAAGTATACATAATTCCGATCTTTTATTTAAAAAAGAGAAGGTACAGATATGTAAGTATACATAGCGTTGATATTAGATATAATAAAATAATGTGGCCCGCGGGCCGGAGGTTGCCCACCCCTAATTTAGACATTACAATTAAAGATATAACATTTTGAATGATATTAAAGTGTATAATTTTATTAATAAACAATATTTTTCGTGAAATAAAACAAGAATATATTTTATTTTTAAGTAATTTTGAATTATACCAAACTGTATAATTTTATCAAGAATAAACATTTTTTATTTTTAATTTTTACCATAATTTTCCCTGGGGTACGCGTACCCCACTTTGGAGACCACTACTCTAGATCAGCTGTCTCAAACTCATTCTCTTCAAGGGGCACTTTAGACATCTTTCGTTGGTTGCAGAGCTGCATTTAAAATTAATGTATTACAGGAAAAAAATTTATGAGATAAATAATCTGTAAGATTGATTATTTTGACTATTTACATATTAATTTCATTAATGATATCTGCAGTTCATATTCAAAATTATATAAAGCTAATTGTAAATGATAGAATTTTTCAATACAAAACTTTCATTTCTAATTTACAAATCTATCATACTTTACTGAATTCCAATACAATTTATTATAATAGTAAAGTTAATAATTTACAAATATTTCATGATAAATGCTTATAATTTTTTATGAATATGCTCTTGCAATTATAATAAATGCGACGCGGGCTGCAAGTTTGTGACCGTTGCTGTAGATGAATGATGAATAGCATAAAAATTACTGATTTAATATATATATATATATATATATATATGGTACTGAGCAAGTTGCTTATCTACATGGTACTTATATTAATTTGATAATAAATAGAAATATTCCAATAATAAAACTAGAATATAATTACAACTACTTCGTTTCTCACAAATTAAAAAAATGAAGAATCAAATATAATTAACAGCACTAAGCCACTGTTAATTATATTTTTAACTTATTGGCAGTGTAATAGAGAACTTATATTTGAAGAATCAAATGAACAATTATTATAAAATATGGAAATTCCATCCACTTTTTTTTTTCAAGTAAACCAAAAAGAAATATATAGTTGCATTCAGCCAGGACAGAAACAACTATTTCTCTAACATTGCTTAATGTTATAAATGTAATCCTAAAATGTTTTGAAAATATATTGTGAACTTGAAACTGTAAAACTTTTTTCATTCACATATAATATTCCCCAGGATATGGCTTTATTATTACATCCGAAATATAGAGTGAAATTCTATGATCAAAGTATCATTAACAATGACTATTAACTTAGTATATTAATATTATCAAAATCTTAGAGAATACAATCTGTCTGCATTATCTAATAGAAAAACTGCATTAACATTCATCTGAGATCACTATTACTTTTTAAAAGATAACTTTCCCCTACATACTATCTCGTATCAAATTTTTATTCAACTTGCTAAAAAATAGTTTTTTTTATTGAACAATGGAAAGCTTATAAAATAATTCCTATTTTAAAGAGACACAAAAAGCCTTGTGATCATAACACCTATAAACCTTTAGTTATATCCAACAGTTTACTTAAAATTTTTGAAAACACATTATATAAAGCAATATATTTTCAATCAAAATCAATGATTAGCTGTAATTGGCACTATGCCAGGAGAAATGCATCTATCTCTACTGATTTACTGCTTTTTATGAACTATATTTTAGAAAATTTTGAGAATTCTAAAACTGTGTATATTTATCATTTAACTTCTGTTTTGACTCTAAGATTCTAAATATTCTTTATGAAAAATTTCTGAATTTATTTGATATTGATAAATACATTCTAGACTGAGTTCTCAGTTTATTATTAAATAAGAAATAATATGTTAGCAATTATTAATGAATCTATTATGAATTACTTCAATTCAAACAGATTTATCACAAAGATCTTCTTTAAAACTCTTTGTCATATGCATAAATAAAGTTTTCTGTGACATCATCAATGGTTATAGGCTATGCTGATGATATTAAAATTAGTGACAATTCTTTACAACTCTCACAGAGAGATATCATACTATTTTTGAATGGCTTAAAATTAATATGAATAAAATGATATATCAAATAATCTCTGTTAAATCATCATCCTGAATTACCCCCATTCCATAAAGGTTTGGGATGATTTATTTTTTATAACAAATTTTTTGATTTATTTTTTATTTCAGGCTTTCTTTCAAACAGCATATTAATCACATATCTATTAAATAAAGTTATAATCTGTTTACTAAAAGTTTTTTCTAAAAAAATCATTACTTGATGTCATAGCATTTAACCCAATTACAATGAAGATGGAAATATTGCTTAGTTCTTTCTATTAATGATATTTAATGGCAGTTAACAGAAAGTCAGTTAATTTGATGTTTATAATGTAATAAAAATAATTTTTTTTAATCTAATAAATATTTGAGAAAAAATAAATCAGTTATTTAATTTTTAATTGAAATAATAATTTATTTTTATTGAATCATGTTCATTGATTTCATTTTATGTATTATATTTTAGATATAAAATATCTTCACATTTTTTTTGTATGAAGTGATATGCCAAGCTTTTAGGCAAAATATGATAGTCCTGAAAATAACTGTTAATCAAATTATTATTATTTTTGAGTAATATTTATAGTTTATCTTAAAAACTGAGTTATGAAATAATTTTTTGTCTACTCTTTTTCGATTTGAAACAATATAAAAAAAAAACACAGTTAGATTATTGAAAAATATTTAAAAATTAAGAATTATGAAATTTCATTATTTTTTTCATTTTTAATTATATTAAATAATAATTTACTAAATATAAATTGATATTTTATAATACATAAAGTATTTATAATAATTAATAATAAACAGCTCTAATATAATTGGGTCTAAAAAATAGGCAGTGTAAGAACTGAATTAATTTGTATTTATAATAAAATTTTAATTTATAATTATTTGATTAGTATTAAATATTATTCAACTATTCCCTGACTTTTTGCATAATATGAGATTTATGTAAATTTGACTTTATGTAAAACATTTTCTGTAATTTTTTTTTTTACTTTTTTAAGATATACAATTAGAAAATATTAAACACAAGCAGTATAAACAGTAACAAAATTTATTTTAAGAGTAGAAATGTTTTTGATCCTTTACAGATCCTCTTCAGCTTCTAAAGATTTTAAATTCGAAAATGTTTACACTCGTTGTTCGAGTCATTACGTCAGTACATACGTAAAAGGTTTAAAAAAATCCAGCATGTCTGAGACTATTTTGACTTTTATTAAGATGCACAAAACACCTATATCCTGCAGACCTATAGTAGATAAAACAAGATCTCCCCTAATTAATTTAGAAAGGAAAATTGCAAAATGGTGCCTGCAGAAACTTTCAGTATGAAACACTGTAGAATTGTCGCAGCAATTAATACAAAAGTTAAGGGCACTTTCACTGTAAAACAACAAAACTATGGTAGTAATGATTTTGATAAGCTGTATTCATCCCTTGTGCTCCTGCCTACATGCCTAGAATTATATAGATTTCTTTATGAAAACCTCCCACATTCAAATCAATATGCAGATATATTAAGAGACATAGCGGCCTTAATCTCCTACAACTCATATTTTATCTTTGATGAGAAAGTCTTTCGGCAGACAGCAGGAGTTCCTATAGGAGGCTCCTTGACAGATGTAATGGCAGAGTTGGTCTTCAGGTCCATAGATAAAAAGAGTATTAACAACATTCAAGAAGAATTAAAAAATTTATCTTAGATATGTAGATGATCTGCTAGTTATATGGAAGCAACAGGATGACACAGACCTCATAAAAGCATTAACCTCAGAAAGCTTAGGTTTAAAAAGAGCATTAGATCAGAAAAGTACCACTGCTATATACTACTTACATGTCCAGATACAAATAGCAAATACAGGTTATGAAACTACAGTGTATAGAAAACCGACATACATAACAAGTATTATACCGAAATGGTTGAATGATCTTTAATACTTACTTAGCTCACATAACAGGAGAAATTTTAATCAATTAAAACGTTTTCGGCCTATCTTAGAGGCCCTTATCATTATTCTTTAACTCAACTTATAACTTAGGATAAAGCAATAAAGAATTATTGCATTATTCTAAGATATATGTTGAGTAAAAGAATACTGATGAGGGCCTCTAAGATAGGCCAAAAACGTTTTAATTGATTAAAATTTCTCCTGTTACGTGAGCTAAGTAAGTATTAAAGATTATTGGTAAAAACAGTAAGTGGTGAAAAGCTATAATGATCGAATGACTTGCCAAAGTACAAAAAAGCAGCTTTAGGCATATTTTAGAAGACAATAGTCTTCTAAAATATGCCCTAAAAGTGTGCAATGTGTTAATAATGTTGCAAAAAAGGCAGAGAAAGAATACAGCTTTAAAGAAGGCCAAAAACATGGATATGATGATAATTTTATCCAAAAGATTTATAAAGAAATGATCAAGAATAGAGGTAATGTAGTACCAAATGCATCAATTAGCAGAATATCAGCATTGGACCAACAAGAACAACAAAAATATATATCATTGCTTTATGAAATAACTATGTATAAACCCCTCAGAGAAGTAGCAAAAAGAACAGAGATTACATTGGTACCTAAGAAAAGTAGAACTTTATTTTCTGCACTGAGAAACAATAAAAAGCCCTATCCAAAGCAGCGATTATCAGGAGTATATACAATTCCTATATATAATAAAAATATAGGACAGCATGAAGAATCTATTGGAGTAACAATGAGGAATGTCTCCCAAAGGATCAACGAACACCAACAAGATATTATGAATGACCTAAACGGGAGTTCATAATATCTTTGTTTAAATACATCACTGGGGAAGAGGTTTTACAAATACAAACTGGATATAGATTGGAAACAAGCAAGAATTATAAGAAAAAGTTTCAAACACAAACATGCGTATCTACAAGAATCGCTAGTTATAGCAGAAAGGGGAATGCATGAGAATGTTATAAATGAACAACCCAGTATATCATTCTCCAGTGCATAGGTTACAGAATTGCACATAGATTATGAACTTTTAAAGTTATTGTTATTTTATTTTGTTAATATGTTCACATTTGTATATAATATGTATATCTTACTAATAGTTTGTTTTTAATTTGATACTATGTTAAATTTTTTAAACCTTTTACGTATGTACTAACGTAATGACTCGAAAAACAAGTGCAAACATTTTTGAATTTAAAATCTTTAGAAGCTAAAGAGGATCTGTAAAAGATCGAAAATGTTTCTTCTCTTAAAATAAATTTTGTTACTGCTTATAGTGTTTCAGTTTAATATTTGCTAGTGTTAAAAGCAGAGTTAGAATCAATTAACGTAAGATATACAGCATAAATAGTTACTATATTTGCAAGTTACAAGTCTAAACATGTTAGTTTATAATGTTTAAGTTCATGTTACTTGATTTATTATGTTTTGTGTGTTATTTGTTGATTTTAAGTATCATATTACTGTTATATTATTATTCTATGCAGTCCTCTCACATTTTCAGTCAGGGAACAATATGCTCCTGTATGTAATATTGTATGAATGTAATCATTTAGCTTTGGAAGTTTTTAATTCAGAATTTTAGTTGAAAAATTATTTTTCTAACTTATGTAAAATTTGACTTGCATAAAGTTATGAAAAACATAACTCTTATATAGCATTTGCATATTTATTTCAATCTTTTGCAAATTTATTTAATCCATTTGCATATTTATTTAACCCATTTGCAAATATATTTAAACCTTTTACAAATATATTTCAATCTTTTACAAATTTATTTAAACTTTTTACAATTTATTTAAACTTTGAGCAAAACAGTCAATGGATGAAAAAGCAACACCTTATATTGCATGAGTCTGTTCTTCTGTTCCCCAACTGTGACTTTGAGTATAAAATTTAAATTGACTTATATATATAACATGAGTGGCAGTAATTCAAGTTCTCCAAACTCTTCCGTTGCTCAAAGCAGAGTTGGAGGAAGGCGTGGAAAGTATGAGGTTGTTTCTATGGAAAAAAGAAAGTACCGGTCTTCTAGACAGGCCTAACTGCTTATCAAGGACCCATTTTAACTTCCTTACGTATTTCATGCGTAACTTTTGCTTTAGGTGTGCTAAGAAACCCTTTAGGTGTGTTACCATAGAAACTGTATATTCTTTTGTTCGAATATTCTGTTTGTTAAGCCTGATGATGGCTGTAATAGCCGAAAACGTTAGCGAATTTCGGCAAATTTTATTTTAAGGAAATATATTTTTTGAAGAAATTAAATTGATGGAATAAAAATAAAATGTTGTTTTATAATATTTAAAAATATAAGAATATACAATGGTAAATATAAGATTTTCATTAAGTAAAGTTAAAAATTATTTATTTTTTATTATAGTACAATGTTGCATAGATGTAATGTGTTCATTTCTTTTAAAGTGGAGATATAAGCAGTAAAAAAGTTTTTTTCAAGTGTATAAAATTGGCCTCTTAAATACAGTACTTTTATTTTTATTCCATCAATTTAATTTCTTCAAAAAATATATTTCCTTAAAATAAAATTGGCCTCTTAAATACAGTACAGTATAAGCTTTTTATAATCAAATATGTTTGAATGGTTAAAATCTTTCATTTTTTATTTCATATTCCCTTAATAAGCTAATTTTAAGTTTATTCAAAACAATAAAACAAAATATTTTTCTTTGTATTATGTTGATAACATTATTGTTGAATCTATGCACCATTGTACATAGATACAGCCATAATGTGAAGTGTTTAAATCAAAAGTATTTTGATGTTTTTTTTTATTATTTTAATCTAAATTTATTAAAAAATTGTCCCTGAGTCTAATAATTGATGAATTTTCGCAATTAGAAAAAAGTGCAACCCTACCAGGATACTGCATTTTTTGTTACATATGAGTAACGTTTTGTAGGCGAGCCATCTTAACAAAGAAACATTCCTTCCGGTTGGGTACTGAAACTCGTGGAAAGTGAGAATTCAGAACATCTGTTTAATCAGTTTAGATTCTAATAACAAAGTTAAGATATTTTTCTCATGGAAAAGAAATTTTTTAGTTAAATTTTAAAATTTCAAAAAATATTTCTTCAGTTGATTTGAGAATTGAGTTGAAATAAATGAAAAATAGATGTTTTTTAGGTAGATGTATTGCCAATAAAAATTTGAATTAAAAAAATAAATAAAATACGATTTTCCTCATGGAAAAGAAATTTTTTAGTTAAATTTTAAAATTTCAAAAAATATTTCTTCAGTTGATCTGAGAATTGAGTTGAAATAAATGAAAATTAGATGTTTTTTAGGTAGATGTATTACCAATAAAAATTTGAATTAAAAAAATAAATAAAATACGATTTTCCTAATTGAAAAAACATTAAACAAAAACAAACAATTCTGATCAATCCAGAAAATTGCTGAAGAAAAAATAATTAATTTTCAGAATAGTGTATTAACATACTGCTCTGTAAACTATTTTATTTAAAAGCTAGATTTATTAGACAAAAAAAAAAAAAAAATTTATTTATTAAGCGGTAAAGCTTTGTTCAGCAATGTCTTCAGTTAATAAAAATGAATTTTTATACTCGGAAATATATGAGGAACTGAATTTTTCTAATGTTTTGATATAAATGTATATGCTACAGTATTTATTGAAAGGAGACTTTATCTTAAAACCCTTTCGCCTCCAAACATTGCAGAAATCAGAGTTTGAAATTTTTCAAATTGCTGGCTTAGAGCAATATCTAAATTCTTTAACATCCAGAAATCAGAGTTTGAAATTTTTCAAATTGCTGGCTTAGAGCAATATCTAAATTCTTTAAAGTACTAGATATTAAAATAAACCAACGTGATTTATAATTTACTGGTCCCAATCTCTTTTTTGTTTTGTGATCTTCTTATCATAAATGCTTGTTTCATAATATTTTCTTCATTCATTGTATCCATCCAAGTTCCAAATTTCTGTATTCATCTTTTTTTGTTTTGTGATCTTCTTATCATAAATGCTTGTTTCATAATATTTTCTTCTTTTCTTCATTCATTGTATCCATCCAAGTTCCAAATTTCTGTATTTAATTATTCATTTTAAAATAAAAATTCGTTTAGTGCATACCACAATAATTATCCATTGTCTCTGATCATTTGATCATCGTTTCTTCTCTCAAGGTATTGTTTATGGTTTTGTTTGAAAAGTTATAACATTCTTTTCTCTCCCCCTAACCTAAAAGGTTGTTTAAAATTAAGTTTTCCCACTTGAATTCGTTAGTTTTACAGCTTATGTACTTTTGTCACGTGATTTTTCGGGAGTTGACTATCTGTGTATTACTAATCTGTGCTGATAACTATCGGCGAATAACAATAACCAATCATCGTGCTCTTCACATGAAAATGGCGCTACTGTAGACAACGGTGAGCGATTGGGTGCGCGACAACTCGGCTTCGGCAAACTTCACGATTTAATTGATTATTCATGAAATAAATTTAACAGAAATGTTTTTATTATAATTTATTTTTTCTCTGAGTTGACCGTAATCGAATAAATATTCGAACATAGTTGTTGCTTCGTTCAATGGCCTTATAAGCTAAGAAAAAAATAGTTATACAGCTTAAAGATCTCATTTAATTTATCAAAAGGTCTCCAATCTTACAGAAAATTTTTTAAAAATTTCTAAGTTACAAAATTTAATTAATTAACATTGTAAGTCTGTTAAATTGATCTTGGAGCATGTTTAATCTTAAAAGTAAGATTTAATTAATTTTAATTTGGAAAAATTCTTTTCCCACTGTGACTGGAAATGTGATTTACTGTTGGAATTGTTAAAAATATGCATAGAGCAATAAAAAAATTTGGAAAATATAAAACTAGCAAATTTAGATGCGGGTACTTGGTTGAAAACTTAAGAAAATAAAACAATAACGTCAACCAAAGTAGCAGAATATAAATTGTAACAAATATTCTAATTTTTTAGTACTGTACTTAAAGCCTTATAAGTTTATTTTTTATATATTGGATATTTTTGATTAAATATCATTTTTTAGATGACAACTATTTTTCTGAAAGAGACATTCTAGCAACAATATGTTAATACATCATTAAATACCCTCTTTATTTTTAATCCGATTGAATCGAAATTTCTAGGAAATATTTAATAAAATGATAAACATATATAAGAAACGTTTGCATTCCAGATTTGTTCGAAACTGGTTGAATGGTTATGATCTATAAAGGAATTTCTAGAAAAGAAAATCATCCTCTTCTACACCTTTTAACTTAAGCTCAACTGGGAAAAATTTTCAAAAGATTTTAATTGAGCTAGGATATATTTATGTTCCAAATTTTATCAAAACCAATTAAACAATGCAATATTTAGAGGTGTTTATGGGAAACGGATTCCATTCCACCGTTTATTTTGACCTGATTGTGCTGAAATTTTCAGAGATCCTCAAGTAATCTAAGAAATATCTATATTCCAAATTTCATCGATATCGGCTGAACGATGTAGAAACAGAAGAGATAAATGGATTAGTTTCTAATCATGGATCACATCCATGATTAGAAAGAGTATAAAAATCTTCAGGTAGGGAAGTCAGGGCCGACTACAGGAATCAGCAAAGCAAGCATCTGCTTAGGGCGACAAATTTTTTAGCGATAGGATTTTTTTAAAAAATTAATAAATAATAAATTTAAATATATATATGTGTAAAATACATAATATATATTTTGTATTTTATATATAATTACATTCTGATAATATATATATGTAAAATACATATCAGAATTTTACACACACACACACACACATACACATATATATACAGTATATATATAAAATTCTGATAGAGTAATGACTTAAAATTTATTATTCCTGTTATGTAAATAAAAACTTTTATTCTCGCATTTCTTGTAAAAGCGAAATAGCAAAGAAATTAAATTTTGCAAAACTTTTAGAAAAATTTGTATCTGAAAAATAAGATTATTTTGATGTAAAAATAAAAAGTATAAATAAACCAAAATAAACGAAAAAAACAATAAAATCTAATCTAATCTGCGTAAAATATTATTTTTTATATTTTTTAAATTTAAGATATTTTTGTATTTTTTATATTTCACAAAATTGATTGTATTTTTTCTGAACCATTTTTTTTAATATGGGGAAGGAAGAGGCATTTAACCCTGCTTGGGCAAGTAAAAACACTTAATCGGCCCTGAGGAGAATTGGGCATGGATGTGACAGGAGTGACACTGAGAAAGAGAGAGAGAGGTCAGTGTTTGAAGACAAAGGGAACGAAGGACTCCGAGGGATATCTGGAGTGGGCCTAACTTGAGCAGGCCCGTTCCAAATATTGTCGTCTCGATCTTTCGGGAAAGAAATGGATTATGATGGCAGTACAACTCGGTTCTGAAACATTTGCAACCGAGAAACTCAGGGAAAAGGTGAAGGACGTGATTCTTGACCCATCTGCAACACTGAGGCCGAGATATATTCGATCTGATCCCTGAGACTATCGGTTGGAGGACCGAAATTGCTGTTACTGTAGTGCCGCGCCCTGCAGTGACAGCAACGATTATACTGTGTTTCAGAACTTTGTAGTACCTTTCGATAGAGCAGAGTATTGCCCTTTGATGGTATATGTCTGAGAACAACATATGAACTGAGCTGAGCTTGTGGCCCTCGCCCTCACGAGGGCCACGAAGGCGGGCGCCATCGAGAGGGCGCCCGCCTTCATGGCGAGAGGGCTTACCGGTGTCACTATGCCTGTACCTGTTCAGCCGGGCCGGTACGTCCATAATGACAGGGAAAAACTAAGAGGTTGCCAAATGCTTGGCGAAATTCAGGCGACGACGACCTCACACCACGGGTGGGCGTGTGCAGACGTCGGTATGCGTCAGCGGCTGTCGAACGGAAGTGGTTCCCCCGAGTAGACAGCCGCCGGAAGTCCTAGCCGGATAATTCGCCTTTGGATCTCGTTTGGTTTTCTATAGAGAAATCCAGCAGCAAAACTGGTCGGCCTGGGAAAGTCCCTGGCCCCGGCCCCCAGTAATAGCTGCCCCTAGTGAAGAAATTCCTATAAGGTCGGTAGAGCGTGGCTGCATCCACCCCTCGCTGGTGGTTGCTCTGTAGTTCGCCACTCAACTATCCGAGTCCCTGCGGATCCGGGATTAAGAATCGGTCCGACATATGCCCTGCGTGAGGTACAAGTCCTCTATAAGGGTCTCAATCCCAAGGCGTTGTACCGTGCCGAAGGGATGGATGGTGGAGGAATAGACAGGGAAAAACTAAGAGGTTGCCAAATGCTTGGCGAAATTCAGGCGACGACGATTCCACACCACGTTACGATGCCCACCCGAGAATTGGCATTGCTCGGGCTGAGTGGGTTCATCCAGAGGCCGGGGAAGCTTGCTTCCCTAGGAATCACCAAACCTCGGGGAGTTGATCCGAGCGATATTCGGCCAAGACAAGGGCCTGAGCCCGGCCATTGCACGGCGTCGGTCGATATCGTCTCCATGGTGGCCCACCAGTCAGACGCTGACAGTGGGCTGCATCGGTGATCGAACCGGGGGAGATTCTCGCCATTTTCCAGTTGGGTTTGACCGCGCAGTCACGCGTTCCACCCTCCCGTTGCGATTATTAGTAAAGGTTCTGCATTCTAAGGAAGGTTCGGCGATTCCTTTCTTTCCGACCTTCCAGCAGGTTGCTGCATTTTTGCGGCAGTTTTGCCCGACCTATGATATCCTAAGGTGCTCTCCTTCTTTAGGAGAACTGGTTGTAGCAATCAGCCTCAATCCATTCAGCCTCTTTGTGTTTTCGATCCCTCCGGGGACGAAGAGGGTCGTTGCAGTAGCAAATCAGTTCAGCGTCTTTGTTTTCGCTCCCTCTGTGGACGAAGACGATTCTTGGCCAGTTAAGGTCGCTTTGGCGACACAGTACACGGGATACGGATGCGGTCTTCTTTCCCCTAGGCCTGGAAAACCTGAGCGAGTCCTCCTATACGTATTTCGTTCCCTACATAGACCAAAAGGTGGCAGGCGAGTCCGCACCCGAGTGCAGGCAATGATTAAGCCGAGATTATTCTCGCAGACGTGAATACACTGTAGTACCATTCGGAGTAGGTGGAGCAGGGGAGCGGATTTTTGGCCTGTCTCAGAATACGAAATGAGCCTGGTGGCCCTCGACATTGGTGATCATCGAGTCTCAGAAAAAAAGAAATTTCGTCATACTTCGTATATAGACTGGTGTCTTGAGTCTTATTATTTGAAAATTTCATTTCTAACACCAGTGTGAGAATTCCGCAGTGGATGGCCGATATAAAAAAGTGTATGAATAAATTTTAGCGTATTTTCGAATAGGGTCGCGAGTAAGTGACGCAGGGATCCAAGATAGGAGAATTGATTCAGATACTTATTAAAAATAAATAACATATATTTATTCAAAAAAAGGAAATAAACACAATATTAACATACTTCGCTAGAGAGAACTACCTGATCCGGAGATCATACCTGGGAGAGAGAGTAAATAAGAAATTACGTCATTTCTCCATTATTCTTTTACATCTTCTTTCCCTAATCCTTGTCGGATGACTACCGACAGGACGGGACACGAATTCACCTTTTCTGCTCTATATTTTTCACACTTTCTGTTTGGAAAGTGTTCTTTTCTCTGTCTTGATCGCCTCTCGTCTGTCCTTCCTTTTTTGAAAGACGAATTTATATCTTTTGTTTATTCGATAAGAGATAGTAATATTCTCTTATTGTTTAGCAAAAAGCGATTTTGTTTCATCATTGTTTGACGAAATTGATCTTCTGCTTCCCCAGACGTCTCCAAATTTTATTCAAAAATTAATTTTAATAATTATAAAATTCTATCAATTAAAATATATACCGATCTCAAAAATTAATTTTAATAATTATAAAATTCTATCAATTAAAATATATATTAAATTACTTTATTACGTTCGCTGGACTCCACAACTAACTGTAATATACGAGACCAGGGCCCCGAGAGAAATTTTCGGCCCGTGACAAGTCTGTGTTCCGGGCTCCACTTAAAAAAGTGCATCACTTTGGTTTAATAAAAAACCATATAAAAATTAAATATTTATTTGAAAAAAGGGTACAATAAATTCAAAATTCGATATATTACATACCATGTTATAAATAAAATAGATTATTTTGGAACGACTGCTTTGGGTGCTGTTTGGATGATAGACAGTGTGCTCTAGGCTGCGAACTATCAGACACATTAGTCTATAACTCTATATGATACGTCAGAGCCCGACGGTCGGGCCCTTTTCAATGCCGGATCCGTGACAAAAGTCACGGATGTCACTCCCTCTCGGGCCTACGAGAGACACATAATATATTTACAATAGATCTATGTCAGATGTTTTTGAAGCTCGGGGACTAATCGTTCCAAGACTGGCTCTGTCTCCTGTCAGTTTCTTTACTTTAATAAGAAAGATTTTTATGACATCTTGCTTTCAATAAAAGTTTAATTATTAAGAAAATAAATAAAAATAATAATAGCTTAGTTTGACATTTCTGCTATCTGTATTTTTTCTAATTTTATAATAATAAAAATCTAAGATTAAATATTTTGATGTTGATACTTTATTCACTTAATCAGATCTCGATGATTTCAATAACATTGTCCTTCCAAAAAAAATTTTGAAGCTAGGCATATCCATGGATTTAATGATATTTCTGAAATATTATTTTGAGTTATCATACATTTTAGTATATCTTTAATAAACTTTATCTTGACATTGTTTAATATCTAGTACAAAATATAGATAAAAGTTTTTGGGAATTTATATCTCCAACATTATTACTTTTATATCTAAAGAAATATAGGTAATATAAATATTGATTTTAATTTACTATTTTCTTATTTCTATATTATTAACCCATATTTTTTGTATTTTAAACTTCCTGTTTCTATCTCATATGAAAGGCAGAGCCGGATATTTATTACAAGAAATATTTCAAAATAATATTCTCAAAATAATATTTCAGAAATATCATTAAATCCATGGATATTCTCAATAAAATTCTATTGAGAAGTAAATAAATATTTCTTTTACAAGAAATATTTATTTACTGTATATAGAAACTACAATTTATTATTTTTCATTATACTGTTTGTTTTAGAAAGAACCTGAAATGAAAATTTTGTCTTTTTAAATTGACAGTCAAGTTCTTCAATAGAGAAGAGAAGAATTTCATTTTAGAGATGACTACTGTATTTTAAGACGAAGTGCAAAATCAGTGAAATATAAAATAAAAATATTATAAAAATATTTAATGGAATTTTCCTATTATAAATAATATAAATAACTTAGTTAGAAACCATTTTTAGCTTACTTTATACAAGAAGTTTAAAAAGTAAGCTAAATATAGCGTAAGGCTTATACAATCATAATTCTGTTTGTGTCCTCTATTGATAACTTTTTGAAAAAGTAGGTTTTCATGAAATTTGATAACTATGTTTGACATTAAAGGTGATCTTGATATCACTTCTGAATTGGCTCCATGCCAAAAATCAAAGTGTTCGGTTTCAAGAAAAACACCCGGTATATATATCATATTATTTGTGGGGCCTGCAGAGGACTGTGGCGTCAGGATATTTTTGATAGCCAAAACGCAGATATGTGGCACTTTTGTGAGTAAGGAAGGTGACGAGAAAATCACGTGATGCAATGACAGACAACGATACAGAGTGATAAACAAACCTCAATCTTTTATTGAGAGAGATTTCTTTTCATGAACATTCTTGAAGGATAAATACCTGCAGTTTTATATCAATACTGGCCGATGAAATCGTGAATAATGATACTGTTTTGGATTTCTATGTAATTCACAGTCTTTATTTTGATAAACACACAGTCTCTAGTCTATTAACGTAGAGTGATCCAAAATTCCTCCTTTTCTTAAATGCGGTCATTAAAAAAAGTATGATCTTGTACAATAGATAAGTTCAGCACTAAACAGCAGTGTAAATAAATACTTTATTCAAGTACTCTGCGCTAACGTTTTCGGCCGTGAAGCCATCTTCAGGCGCTATTCAAAACAGACCTAACGTTAGCGCGGAGTACTTGAATAAAGTATTTATTTACACTGCTGTTTAGTGTTGAACTTATTTATTGCATATTATAAGTATTTATGCAGTTTTTTACGTTAATTAAGTAGTATGATCTTGGCACAATACTACTCAGATGGAATTCTCAGGCCCGACTAGCCATGACATACAACACCTTTTCTTTCTCCAGACTCCTTTCTCTAGACTGCCCTCTCCAGACTGGAAGGCAAAGAGAGAGAAGGCTGCACTCATTGGTTTAGCATTAGAAATGGAAAAGAAGAGAGAAGATGAAAGGAGAGTAAGAGAAAAGTTAAAAGATCCTATCAGAAGAAGTGTGATAAGCCACTAGAGAAGGAAAGACAAGCAACCAGCACCGTTTATTCAATAAAATAATATACAGAACAAATTATAAGTTACAATATTACAATGAATGGATAACAGAGTATAAGTGATTGCTAAAAGAACAGTAATAAATATGATAAATATATGAAACATAGAAACAATAATATGATAAATATAATTAATAAATAAATATAAATATAAATTTTTTTAAACAAAAGAAACAAACGATAAATTAATTTTAAGATAAAGTTACAATAATTAAAGAAAATAACTGATAATGGTTAAATAACATTAGAAGGAAGGTTCTAGTTGCCGCACAATTAGAAGTCTTTTCTTCTGAGTGTTAACTAGTCCTTGTAATTTATTTTCACTAAGTTTTCATTCAAAGAAGTTCCAATTGAAGTCTGTTTTTGCGGATGGATTCCAGATATTTAAAATTGCAAGCAATCAATCAATTTCCAGTTTATCAATTTTCGAAAAGAATAACCACCAAAGAAAAATAAGATTTAAAATTTTATAATGTTTAAATTAAAGTTTACATAGTAGTAATAGATTTCATCTTGAAGACAATTGGATCTTAGAATTTCATTTCCACTAAAATTTGGAATTAGAGCATTAATTTTGGTTAAATAATTATTTAAAGCTTTTAAATTGTAACTGTCTTAAAGTATAGTTTGAAAGGCCAATTGTATCCATTTTGAAGAAGAGTTTTTTATCGAGGTCTGCTCTCCTCTACAGTCGGTTCCATAAATTTTGTACCTAAGCGGAAGGTGTTCGGCTTCCTTCCAATAGTTCAAAGTAGTGATGGGTCGTTCATGAGTGGGAGAGAAGATGAAAGGAGAGTAAGAGAAAAGTTAAAAGATCCTATCAGAAGAAGTGTGATAGGTCACTAGAGAAGAAAATAGAGGCAACCAGCACCATTTATTCAATAAAATAATATATAGAAAATAAATTATAAGTTACAATATTACAATGAATGGATAACTGAGTATAAGTGGTTGATAAAAAAACAATGATAAATATGATAGATATATGAAAATACAAACAACAATGATAAATATAATTGATAAATAAATATAAATTTTTTTTAAACAAAAGAAACAATTAAATGATGAATTAATAAGATAAAATTACAGTAAGTAAAGAAAATAACTGATAATGGTTAAATAACATTAGAAGGAAGGTTCTAGTTGCTGCACAATTAGAAGGCTTTTCTTTTGAGTGCTAACTAGACCTTGTAATTTATTTTCACTAAGTTCATTCAAAGAAGTTCCAATTGAAGTCTGTTTTGCAGATGGATTCCAGATATTTAAAATTACAAGCAACAATTATTTCCAATTTATCAATTTTCAAAATGAATAACCACCAAAGAGATAATATGATTTAAAACTTTATGATGTTTAAACTAAAGTTACATAGTATTAATAAATTTTATTCTGAAGATAATTGGATCTTATAATTTAATTTCCACTAAAATTTGGAATTAAAGCATTAGTTTTGGTTAAATAATTATTTAAAACTTTTAAATTGTAGCTGTCAACAATAAATTGATATAGTTTGCAAGGCCAATTGTATCCATTTTGAAAAAGAGTTTTATCGAGGTCTGCTCTTTGTATGTCATAGAGTGAATAATAAAAAAGAAAGTGTTCAATGTCTTGAGTTCCTTGTCCACAGCCCTCTCCAGACTGCTTCTTGTCCTTTTTTATCCCATATATTTTGTTTTCATAAGATATAATATATCATTTACATCATTACATTCTTGGTGACACCTGCATGCAATTTGATCTCATGTCGTCACCAAGATATCTCGTGTTTTCATTGAGATTTATGTTGTTGTATACAAAAGTCCCTGGTTAAATGATACACGATAGTTGTTTGTTTATCCTTGTTAATTTAACATCTTTTTCTGGATATTTATCTTTCTTTACAATTTATACACAGCTATTTCTTTTATTTATAATTTTATATAATCTATCTACCTTTTTATTTGGGGAAGTTTCTGCAATGAGCAACAAACTCCATCTAAATAATCCTGATTTTCCTGCCTTAATTAATCCCTTGATTTATAAATTCGATTCCTGACGTCACAAATCGGATCCGGTTTTACTCGACGTTCAGAATAGAGCCCCTGGAACACGAACCCGGGTCTCCTGCGAGCACGCCGACAGTGTTATCACTTGAGGAGAAGTATCTTTAAAACACATATAAATGCAAATTACTTAGCCTACAAAGATTGATTGCTATAAAAATTTGTAAAGCCTATCGTACTTTCCCCACCTGTGCTCTAATGATAATGGCAGGAATTCTACCTATAGATTTAAAAATATGTAAAATTATTTGGTCCAATAAATGTATCAGAACACCCAGACAATATTTATTCTGAAACTGAATTAAATGAATACATTGGCTTTAAGTTTGATTTTCATGATTTAACTAAAACAATAATTGAAAATAAAGTCGATTTTAAAATAAATATATGAACATGCTATTGGCTACTGGCATTGTAGTTTATGATTCTAATGACATAATTTTATATCAAGGATCCTACAAATTAAGTGCACTATTCTACAAGTCGAACTATATGGCATACTACGTGCCATTTTAATCATTAAAAAATCATCAATTTAAAGGAAAATACCACATGATTTTCATGATTTAACTAAAACAATAATTAAAAATAAAGTCGATTTTAAAATAAATAACATGAACCTAAAACATTCTTCTTTAACAACTGATTTAAATATAATAAATTTATGAACATGCTATTCAAAATAAAAGTATTTGCAATTTATACTGACGGCTCTAAACAAATCAATAACACTGGTATCAGAACACCAATAACACTGGTATCAGAACACCAGACAATATTTATTCTGAAACTGAATTAAATGAATACATTGGCTTTAAATTTGATTTTCATGATTTAACTAAAACAATAATTGAAAATAAAGTCGATTTTAAAATAAATATATGAACATGCTATTGGCTACTGGCATTGTAGTTTATGATTCTAATGACATAATTTTATATCAAGGATCCTACAAATTAAGTGCACTATTCTACAAGTCGAACTATATGGCATACTACGTGCCATTTTAATCATTAAAAAATCATCAATTTAAAGGAAAATACCACATCATAAGTGATAATAAAACTGCTTTATAAGCCATAAACAAACCAACAGTACTTCCTATTTAGTAAACGAAATACGAACTGAATTAAATAATCTTGAAAATAAAAAAAACATCATATTTTATTGGGTAACCAGCCATTCTGGCATTAAGGGAAACGAAAAAGTAGATCTCCTGGCAATTTATACTGACGGCTCTAAACAAATCAATAACACTGGTACTGGCATTGTAGTTTATGATTCTAATGACATAATTTTATATCAAGTATCCTACAAATTAAGTGCACTATTCTACAAGTCGAACTATATGGTATATTACGTGCCATTTTATTCATTAAAAAATCATCAATTTAAAGGAAAATACCGCATCATAAGTGATAATAAAACTGCTTTATAAGCCATAAACAAACCAACAGTACTTCCTATTTAGTAAACGAAATACGAACTGAAGTAAATAATCTTGAAAATAAAAAAAAACATCATATTTTATTGGGTAACCAGCCATTCTAGCATTAAGGGAAACGAAAAAGTAGATCTCCTGGAAAAAAACTGCTAATTCAAATAACTTTATTAAATACAATAGGATTACTATAAAATTTATAAAAAAATCGTATAAACAACATAAATAAATGGCATAAATAAATGGCAAGAAAAATGGAACAGTTCAAGCATTCTGCTATCTACCAGATATTACTAAATTCTTAAAAAATAAACACTTTCTTTCAAATGCCGTCACTAGTCAAATAATAACGGAACATGGAAAATTTAATTCATACTTTAAAAGATTTCACATCAAAAATACGGATTAATGTTCATGTGGACAAGGAACTCGAGACATTGAACACTTTCTTTTTATTGTCCACTCTATGACGAGGTATCAATTTTTTAAGTCGCGCTAATCGAATTCGCGCTAATCGAGGCCTATCTGTACTTTTATTTTTCTATATTTATTATAAAATTTAAATAATTTTTTTTTTCTTCTTCATTGTCAAAATAAATAAATGTAATCAGTACATCTACCAGTCTTAGGATGAGTTCAGAAAATGCACCGAGAAGTCTCTGCTGGAGAAGTTAATGAATGACGTCATATCACGAGACAACATAATTTGTTAAACGGCCGAAAGTCCAGCCTTTCAACAAATCACATTGTTTCGCAATTTGACGTCATTCATTAAATTCTCCAGCAGAGACTTCTCGGTGCATTTTCTGAATTCATCCTTAGAATCGAAGAAATACAGTACTGGATATGTTAATCATATAAAAAAAAAAAAAATTCAAAATAATTAATAATTATTATTTCGGTGAAATTTTGTCAAAATATTAATTCAAATATTTCGAAATTTCCAAGGGAATAACTACGTCATTAAAATATTTTATGCAAATGATGATGCATAATTTTATTGTGAATTGTACAGCTTTTCGTTCGCTCTAGAACACCCGTTAATGAGAATTAAATAAAAATGCATTAAATAGTTTAATTATTATATGTGATATTTTTATTATCAATTCAATTAAGTTTGTCTCCAAATCTATTTTGTGAAAATATATTTATTCAACGATAACGGTGAATGATGAACAAAGATAACATCTGCCTTCGAAACACGTTTACCATAAAGTCGAATAATCGCGAAAAATTAATGCTGGAAACTAAACAGTAATTAATTTGGAAATAAAATAATGTAAGGATCACGAACGGTTCGGAAATACTATATTTGATTCTTTACAAAGTAGATAAAAATATTGGCGACTGTCTTCAGTCTGGAACTGTTTACGTGTTTATCATGTAATATCTATACCTAATTAATATATTTTCCTTTAAGGAATAGGCATTCTGATCCAAATTAGTGCATTATGCGTCGCATACCTAAATATATAATTCAAGGATCTCGTGGCGGGCATTTATTAACGGTTTTAAAACAATACTACAGATAAACAATCAAAATAGAAAATTGCAATTAACTAGAGAGAAAATCTTTACTTATTCGATTAATGTAATTATTATAATTGACTAATAAGTATTTAAAAGTAATCGTCAATACCAGTGAGAAAATTATTAATAATTATACATTATAATGAACAAAACAAACACAACAACAAAGTTAATTATTTAGATTAATGGATTCGCTTTATAGAATTACAATTAGCGATCTGTATATGGAAGAAAAAATTATCTGTATCAATCAAAAGCTTTTTTATCGAAGAAATATGTGAATCTTTTAATAATTTATTTATAAAAATACATTAGTAATTCGAATAAACCTACCAAGTATTTTAAATATGAAATAAAAATTTATATGAAGACTATGTTTACCGGTAGTCCGCCATCTTGTTTACGTTCTAACACGTTAAGCGCTCTATAGATTTCCATGTATTTTCTGATGAGCTAATTTATTTTTTCTCCTACGGTATTGTAAAATGCAGCTTTAAGAACCACGTTCTACATTTATAAAAAATTATTTTATGTATTTCTGTTTTAAAAACAAATTACAGAATTGTAATCATACCCGTACTTTCACCAGACACATTTCTAATATCGTTTTATACGTACCACATAATTTTTATTGTTTATAAAAAATATATCATGATTTTTATCGTCTTTTAGTATAGAAAACTGCATTATCAATTGCATAGGATGTAAGCATATGCTCATCCATATATTTGTGGAAAACAAATTCAGTGATTCGGCATTCTTTATAGTCCGGTACATGTTCGGTCCGAAGGATGCCGGACTAGAGAGTCTCAAAAGTATATAGAGGAGAGAGATGAAAGTATAGAAAACTGCATTATCAATAGCATAGGATGTAAGCATATGCTCATCCATATATTTGTAGAAAACAAATTCAGTGATTCGGCATTCTTTATAGTCCGGTACCTGTTCGGTCCGAAGGATGCCGGACTAGAGAGAGTCAAAAGTATATAGAGGAGAGAGATGGAAAAGAAAATTTGTACTTTATTAAAGAGAAATGAAATTAGTTCATTAATATTTAGGTTACCATCATTAACAAAATATTTTTGAAAATAACTGTCAACAGCTATGATAAATTTAGCAGTAATTATGCATTAAAATGAAATATCAACACCTGTTTCTGTGAGTCCAATTGTCACTTGTTTTTATTTAAAATAATATCTTCCCGAATTTTCATAATATTTTGATAATTCTTTTAAGATATCAATTTTAGCTTGAGAAAAAAGTAATTAACTTAAGCTAAATTTATTAATAAATACAGGTACTCCTCACTTAACGACCTACCTGTTTTACGACTGCTCGAACTTACCTCCGAGCTTAAGAGCTTAAGATTGTTTTTTTAATTGAATATTTGGTTTTTGCTCATACGCATTCATCGCTTACTACTTTTATTTGTAATTTCCCCGTACTCGTAGTTCCAAAAACTGAAGAAAAATATTATACTTTGTGCATAATTAAGATATAAATTTTTAATTTGAAATTTGTTTCCAATATTTTAATATAGGAACAAATTTTTCGCTTACCGACCAATTCGTTCTACGACCGAGTCGTGAGAACGAAACCCAGTCGTTAAGTGAGGAGTACCTGTAAATTATTAAGATAAAAGATTATACTGAACTAGATGAATTTGAAGATTCAAATCAAAATCCTTATCCATATAGACCTTTACTTGTTGGTCATCCTTCCAAATAGGTAAATTCTTCCTTCCAAAATTAGATAAATGGAGTTTTTTGAATTTTAATGATTTTTTTATAAATTTTTAAAATTTTTGTGTGAAAATTTATAAAAAATGCTGATTTTTGAGATTTTGATCATTTCCCTTGAAGTGACGTAGAACTCTTATACACTACTCGAATTTTATGAATAAAATATTATTTGCAAAAATATATATAATTAATATTATAGCTATAGTAACACATTTTATAATACCCTACAGGGTGGGAAGAGATTATATTTAAAAATAAAAATAAAAAATATGATAATAATTACACCGATGAATTACACTTGTAATATTGGTACCACTTATGGCTGCTCTGTGAACAAGTGATTTCTGCCAGAATGACTTTGTTATATAAATTTAATTCTTAATTTCCAGTAATAATTGGATCTATACCAATCACTATTTTGTTTCATTGTTTACAGTTTAAATAACCATAAAAACTATATACTTCATGGTAAAATAATTTAAAATTGTTAATAATTATTTTCAAAAGAACTGTCATGTCATTGTGTTATCTCATTGAGAATGAGTTTATTTGAATTTTTTATATAGACAATGTCTAAGAGTAGGGGAAAAAGTATAATTTTCATAATTTTTAAGTTTTCAAAAATATTATAGGAATACAAATCAAATTTTTTATTTGATTTGTTGGTATATTCCTATTTAAATAAATCAAATTTGTTTTTATTAAATATATTATTTTTAACACATTATTAACTACATATGGTAAATCATCAAAATTCCTTATTTGATATTTACTATTATAATAATTTATTTCATTGCATTATCTCTAGAATGTAATATTAATTTTTTAAATACATTTTGATTTAATATTTTCTTATTTTTCATTATGATGAAAGTATATAAGAAAACTTAGAATTTAGGATACAGCAAAGATAGGCAACATATTTCATTGCATTATCTCTAGAATGTAATATTAATTTTTTAAATACATTTTGATTTAATCTTTTCTTATTTTTCATTATGATGAAAGTATCTAAGAAAACTTAGAATTTAGGATACAGCAAAGATAGGCAATATATTATTTTATTTTTAAATTATCATAGAAAAAGTCTGCAAAATCATTTGCAATCATCTTTCTCCCAATTCTGGTGAGATTTTTTTAATATGTAAAATTATGCACAGTTAATTCTCATTTAATGTCATTTCAGTTAATATTGTTTAGCTCTTATGTCACGAGTAAAAATTCTGTTTTTTTACATTTATTAACAGAAGAAAATGAGGTTGAAACTTATAGTAGTTAAAAAAAATCAGGTAACCAACATTTTATATAAATGCTAACTTAAATATGCAATATTGTTTATAAATACTATATTACATTACTTACATAGACAAGATATAAGAAAAAAACACTTGCTTTTATACAATATCATAACAGCACTAGTTGCAAGTAAACACTTTTTGTTCTATGCTTAAGAAACTTGTACTGATGAGGGACCGATGATGGGTCCAAAAACGTTTTACAGAATTAAAATTTCTTTATTACTTGCTACTAGTGCTGTTATGAACTCCATTATTACATAGACAATTGGCTAAATTTCCTGGAAGTGAATTAAAATCCCATCTCTCAAATTTTTATGATGGATCCAGGCCCAACTCATAGATCCCAGGCAATCTAGCTCACTTTCATGGTAGTAGGTGAACTTCAGTAGGGTCTGGAGTGACTTCACTACTTAGTAATTAAGAAATGATTAAGAAGTAGCATTAAAAACATAATCACAGACATAACAAAGACTGAAAATATCTTACTAAAAATTTTTCTTTACCTGTAATACATAGTGTAAAATATTTCACAGGTAAGTTAATTATATAATTAAATCATGCTTTTGTTTCATTTCATTCCATTATTGAACAATAGAGTAATATTTATATCAGAAAAATTATCAAATATTATCCCTTCTACCCAGGGCTGGATTTACCAATAGGCTGACTAGGCCACATCCTAGGGCCCTGCAATTCTAGGGACCTCAAAACTATCAATCAATTTTCTACTTTTACAAACTTTTAATAAGAAAAAATGGCTTTTTAATTAGCTAGATAGAAAGTAAAATTTTAAAGAATTGTTATAAGTTATAAGGAACCTTTAAAATTAGATATAGCTGAAATGATTCTAAACTAGCCAAACTTTACCCCAACAGTTTATTTTTTTGAATTAACTGCCAAATTAATTAAAAAAAAAATAAATAAATAAATAAACTGCTGGGGGAAGCTTGGCTAGTTTAGAATCATTTGAATCGTGTAAATCCCCTAGTAAAATGAAGATTATGATTAGACATAGCTAATTTGAATTTTTAGGGACCCCAGAGCCTTGCTCGTCCTAGGGCCCCTAAAAATGCAAATCTGGCTCTGCTTGTACCAGAAAATACTCTAATAACATAATTTAAACTTATTACTGTCTATAGGAATTTTGGTTTTGGTTAATATCATTTCACTTAAAGTCATAATTTCTATTAATCTCACCCTGATGTTAAACAAAGACTGAATGTACTTTAAATTCAGTATGTAATTTTTTTTATAATTAATAATTGATAAAATAATCCAGAGAAATTTTATCACATAAGTTTTTAATAATTTTGTTTGTGACATACATCACACAATATAACAAAATATAAAAAAAAGTTTTAATCTATATTCTGCATATGCACTTACATACATTACATACATACTGTACATACCATTTTAATACAATAATTTCTATCACGAAAAAATGACATGAGAAAATGATATAGTAATCAAATGCAAACATCTATAAAAAGTAATTTAAATGCAGTAGTCTGTAAACATACAAAATAAAAAAAAAAAATAATCTTAATGCACAATAATCTCAATTTACATTATTTTTTTTTTAAACATATTCATTTTTCAATATTGATATAACAAATTCCCTAAACACTGAATAATGAGTAAATACTAGATTAAACATAAGTAACTGTCATTATAATACCTTTATATACAATGAGCACACTTAAGTCACCAACTTTCTATCACAGGCTATCGGAAAAACAAAAATAATAATTTTTTTATAAAAGTATACCCAAATGTATACTTTATTTAAAATATTAATGCCTTTTGCATATTTATCATTTAATGTTAAATATGCAAATAATTATTTATAATGATAAATAATGAGGTAACCAATTAATTTCATACATTCAACAGTTTTTCAATTTAGGAAAACCTTTTGAATAGTTTAACTTGTCAAATACCTCAGGATCAACTTAAAATAAGAAATATACACGAAGGTCCAAGGTGAGTGAAAATATTGATATTAAATCATATCAGTTTATTTTAGAAATATTCATATTCCTACTCATTTTGAACCTTTTTTTCTATAAGCCCCATTACAATATTTTTGTATACCATGTATGCACCCCTTGGAAGAGACACTGCTTAACAAAGAAACATCAGTGTAATCTGGTTCAATGAAATTCTATATTTTGAACTTGCTGCACAAAATTTATTTTTATATTTGTTTTTTTTTTCTATTAAACTTCCCATAACTATTCTTTAATTATGCAAAAATACATTTCTTTTTTATTTTAAATTAAGGCTCCATAAGCAATCCTTCTTAATTAGTAATATGTTTTCATTTGGACTGATTTAAAAATAACCAAGATTGTCAGTTCTTTAATTAAACAGAAAAATGGCAACATGGTCTTATTTATAATCTATAGGCAAATAATAAATTTACATAGGACGATTCGAATCTATAACATACACAATTGTGCTGCCGATTCTTTGTTAATTTTGTTCTGATCAAAATAGTTTAATATATTAGATTTGCATAAATGAAGGCACTTTACTACTCTGGAGACAAACTATTATTCATGCTCTGTTTACCTTATCTTAACTTAAAAAATGATAAAGCAATACACAATACTCATTAAAAAGAAAAAAAATAGTAGTATAGGAAGACTCGTTCTGTTGTGCATTATTCAATCCAGATTTACATCTTGACAAAAGATTTAATCTTTTTTCTCTTCTACCAGGAATTAGTAATAAACATATATACATATTTATATAAATCCATTAATTACATATAATTATCTTAACTACAAATATTACAATATTTTTCATTTTAGAAATTATACGACTTCATATAATCAGTGACTTTTTTTTAGTAAGTAAATTTTTATTGAAAAAATACATTTTATATTTTTATGTATCTTTTCATTTAAAAATTGAGGTAATACATTTAAAATATTTAAACTCATGAATAGCTTATGTCTGTAAATGTCGTGTCATTTTAGGGTAAATCCAATTTATATAATTAATTTCGTAGACTTTTTGATTATGAAATTATTTGTTTTCAAAAACTTATTATTTTAACAAATTAATATTTTGAAAATTTAAGAAATAAAAATATATTAAAGAATAAAACATATGAGAATTTTTTCACAATTACAATGCTAATTAAAATAAACATTTGAATCATCAAGGTATCAAGAAATTTATTGAGCAATTTTTCAATGAAGCTTTAATTTATCTTTATATTCCAATAAATATTTTACGAAAGTTGTTTGCCAACAGCTTTCACTTCTAATATATTATTCAGATGTTTAACAGTTTTGTTAATATAACACTTTATATTATTTAATCAACAAATTTATTGATTCTTTGATAATTCATATGTTGTTTTCAGTAAATCAACATCCTATAGATTTTATTTGTACTGTTTTTGGCAATAATTTTAAAAATATTATTACCAATATTATTAATTCACAGTCAGAATTTTAATTATTATTTTTTTTCTGTAAAAACAAGTTCATATATATATAAATTAAAAAACTATAATATACTTATTTGACATTGATGTACTAAATGCTAAGTTAATCTTTTTTATGTTTTATATCAAAAAACAACAAATTTCTTCATAAGAAAATTTAAATAATGTACAGTTTTTCCTTTCTATAAAGCACCTTTTAGATTTTAAAATCGGCAATTGATCGAGCAGTGTTTTGTACAAATCAAATTGATTGAGTGGTATTACGTAAAAATCATTGTTGATTTTTATGTAACACTGCTCAGTCAATTTTATTCAGTTGTTTTTATAGATTAGAGAAATATACTTTATACAGAAATTGTCATATTGCAGATTCTAGAAGTGCATT
The DNA here is from genome assembly GCA_000484575.1 of Olivierus martensii. Classification (NCBI taxonomy): domain Eukaryota; kingdom Metazoa; phylum Arthropoda; class Arachnida; order Scorpiones; family Buthidae; genus Olivierus; species Olivierus martensii. Next base: position 41,153 of record AYEL01091900.1, on the reverse strand, counting down.
AACAGAAATAAATTAACTGAACGTTGAATGTTCAATTAATTTATTTTGATTTTTTTCCCATAAGTGAGAAACATTAAGATGAAAAATATTATAAAATTAATGAATAAATAAAATTTTTAAACAAATCTTTGCATTTGAATTTTAAATATAAATTCAAAAGCTGGATACAAATTAAAAAATAAATTATTTTTAACAGCTATAATTATGCTTATATAAGATATAGCCAATAAAAGTTTATTTAATTATATATTTTTAAATATAAAGTTTGGTATACTTATTACTTATTCTTGGCAGAAATAGAAATTTGTTGAAATTTCAATTTGTCTTATATAGCATTGAAAAAAGTTTGTTTTTACAAATTTAAATTTTATAAATTTCAGTTTTAAGCATATTTTGTAAAAGGAAAATCTTTTTGAAGATAGATAAAAGAATTTGTTTATTCTTTAAGACAATCACTTAATCTTTATATTTTATTAATAACGTAAAAAAGAAAAAAAAACTATAAAATATGTTATACTTATGAATTTTCTTATATCACAGAATATTAAAAATTCTATGTTATAAGATGTTTGTTTCAGTTTCAGTTGGCTTTTTTTCTTTTGTGCAACAATGCAGTTCAATTTTGCAATAATAATAATAATAATAATTGCAAAATTCTAAGTTGTATCTGCTAAGTCATTTGTAACTTTTGGAAATTATGAACCATATCCCAGACTTTAGAATTTCTTGTAGGTTTACCAGAAGTCTGAAAAATAAAATATTATTATATATAACTAATTAAAATAGATAAACTTGTAAATAGACTGATGTTAAATAATAAAATAAACACTACGAATAATTCTACACCTGCTGGAGTTTACATTGTCTATACAAAACACAAGCCTTTAAAGCAGGTAGATGGTGATAAGAAACACAAAACAAACTTAATTAAAACGTTTTCGGTCAGTTTAGATATTCAAACTCTGTATAACCATCTTTGTTTAAGAATTATTCTATTTTAAATTTGTGTAAGTTACTGAAGCGGGTCAATAAACTGACTGAAAACATTTTAATTAAGTTTGTTTTGTGTTTCTTATCACCGTCTACCTGATTTAAAGGCTTGTGTTTTGTATAGACAATAAAATAAACAATTTTCATTATGGTTTTACATAAATTGAGCAAAAATAAATTTTAAATCATTCAAGAATTGGATTCAGAAAAATCAAAAATGGTTTGAGAAATTATTTTTTAATTTAAAGGAAGTTTTAAATGTATCCAAAACTATTGATATTTAATATTTTTTATATTATTTTTTTTAATATATACCTAGTTCTCATAATTACATGCTAGGTGGTTCCTAGAAATGATTGTGTAAAGTGAAAACATTCAAAATGAGAACTTTTTAACATATATTTCAACATAGAGCATTCCAGAAAATTCACGTACTTATCTAGGGTACTGAAAAATCTTGTTAAGAAATAGATTGAAACATATAAGAGCATGGATTATATTAGATATTAACAAACAGATAAATTGTTTTGATCTAATCTAGTACATTATAGCATATACTATTATCATATTTTAAAATAAAAACATTTGCTATTATGCATACTTCCAATTGAAATCTTAAAAATACATGCAAACATGTTATGTGTTTATAAGGCAGTGATGTCCCATTAAACATATTACACTATTATGCATACTTCCAATTGAAATCTTAAAAATACATGCAAACATGTTATGTGTTTAATAAGGCAGTGATGTCCCATTAAACATATTACATAGTATGAGTAATAGTATAACCACCATGCTACAAAATAAAAGCAGCAAACAAATAAATCAGGGGTGGGCAACCTTTTTTTTATAGAGGAAAAATAATAATTTATAGCAGCGGTCGGCAACCTTTTTTTGTAAGGAGCTGTTAGAAAAATTTATGGTGGGCCATGGGCCAAAACAAAAACAATTGATAAATAGTATTTATTTAAAAAAGAGAAGGTATAGATATGTAAGTATACATAGCGTTGAATGACAAAAACAATTGATAATAAAAGTATTTATTTAAAAAAGAGAAGATACAGGTATGTAAGTATACATAGCGTTGGTATTACATATAATAAAATAATGTGGCCCGCGGGCCGGAGGTTGCCCATCCCTAAAATAAATTGTTGTTATTTGTTTTAATGCTTTTTTCAGATTTTCAAACTATAATCTGTAAGTGTCATTCTTGCATTGTAATGGATCAATTATCTTCCATTTTGTGTGGAAAGCAACACATATTCAAATTTTAAGATTTATCATGTAAATACTTGAATTCACAAACTCTGAATTCTCAGATGTTGAAATGCTGGTGCATTAAATGAACTTCTTTAATTTAGTTGGTATAATATGATAACTGAGTTAGAAAAAATAGCCTTTTTTCCAGCCTGTCAGGTAAATTTCACAATTTGCCTTATAGATGATAACTCTTTTAATTTTTTTTTTCCAAATTGCATATCTATGAAAATTTTTGCATATTTCTAAGGTGAAATATATTTTTTTCGAATCCATATCTCAAAGAAAACATAAATGGAGAGGGTGTAAAACAAGAACTAGGTATATTTAGATATTCATTTATCACATTTAACCGTAAGCATGCAATTCACAGTTTGATAAATAATGCATTTGTTATATTTAATAAAGATCTGTATTAAAAATATCTGATTAAAATATTTCATTTATTTTTGGATATTTATTATTTATGTATATATTGTATTTATAAATAGCCTACCTCTAGAACAAAAGTAGTAGTAGTGGGTCCCATTAAAAGTCGTTCACGTTGTTCCCTTTGCTCTCTTCGTTGTTGTGCTAATTGTAGCCACGCTGGAAGATTTGCTTCTTTATTACTTTTATTTGAAGCAAGAGAAATGTCTTTTAACTTTGAATTTTCTGTTGCTGTACTATTCAGGGAAGGATTTTTAGATGCAACTAATGCTGTGATGGAAGGTGATTTTGGTGGTGGTTCTGGCTTATGTCCATGTAATGGTGTACTGTATAAGTTCTCCTTTGCACATACATCTATCTGCTTAATTGCGGTTGGTAAATCTGGTGCACTAGCTTTTCTCTGTCTTAACTGAGCTTTATGTATATCAGTTGGAGAAACTTCAGATGATGTATGAGAACGAACTTTGTTATTCCTCCATTTTTGAGGAGTTGATATGATTGGTGGTTCAATCTGTCTATTTGTTATTGTAGTAGTAACTGTACTTTCATTGCTCTTTAATTTTTCAGGTAGTTTATTTCCACTATTTAGTTTTTGAGTATTTTGTATAGTAGGTTTTGCATGTATTTTAATTTCTTGTGATTCGGATTCAGAGTTTATTGATGGCACCCTATTTATTTTGGCATCATCTGTATCATTTTTTAATTTGGCATCGGTTATAATTTTATGAAGAACAGGTTTTGTTTCAATAGCTGGTTTTGTCCCACTGTCACTTGGAGTCCTTTGGACTATAGTATTCTTTAATTTTACATCATCCGATTTATTGATAATTTCACTTGCAGTACTGCTAGTAGATAAACATTGAGATGGTATTCTTTGAAGTAATGGCTTATTTTCACTGATAACTTTTGGACAAGTTTCAACAGATGGAATTTTCTTAATTGAAATTGCTTTATCGGTGATTTTTTGTTCATTTTCAGAACTTTGATTTACAGTAGACTTTGTTTCAACTGAATATTTTAATTCATTGGAATGAATATTTTCTGATTTTAAGGATTTAGAACTTTTGATTTCAGTATTTAGTTTTTGAACTTTATGTAGTACAGGAGAGATTCTCTCTGTTCCTATTTTTTGAACATTATGAAGTACAGGAGAAATTCTCTCTGTTCCTATTTTTTGAACATTATGTAACTTTTCAGTTGTTAACTTAGGTACAGTCGTTTCAGATATTTTAATAATAGTACTGTGATTTGATGTACTGATTATATTCGATTCTTTATGATCTGATACTTTTGCATTAACAGCAGTACTTATATCTTCCACATTTGTATTATCATCAGTTATTTCTTTTTCATCAGATTTTTGTTTAATAGATCTTCTAGCAAATACTCTTAAAAGTTCTGGCTCTTCTTCAGAAGTTGTTGAAGAACTTCTTGATAATTGTTTACCTTTTGTATCAATGTTGGTATTTTCTACAGCAACCATTTTTTCCCATATTTGAGTACTCTCTCTAACATTGACTTCCATTATTGTTGTTTCACAATTTGTCTCCATTACTGTTTGCTTAGATGAACTATCATCCATAAAATTTGAATTAATTGCTGAATTGCTAGCATCTCTTATTTTAAAAAATGATTCTCCAGCTTTACTATTTTCTAAATTATCAAATTTCATATCAGATTTTTTATTTTTAATTAATCCTTTGTCATTTACATTCTCAGCCAATACTTTTTCTTCTGTACAAATAAAAGCATTTGATGATAGTTTTTTAAATTCAGAAGAATTTTCTCTGTTAGTTTCCTTTTGTAAGTTCTGTTTGGTAAGAGATGCACTTGTAAGTTCTACTTGATTTAAGATATTTCCAGTTTTATCAATACCTTCTAAATTATTTCCATGATGGATTCTTATATGAACTGGACAATTTATTTTACTAGTATCTAATGACGTTTCTTGTAATTTAGATTCTATTTTCTCATTATAAGTAGTACTTTCATTACTTAAATTTTCTTTTTTCTTTGATAATGTATCTACAGGAGATTCTTTATTTATAAATTTATCATTATTCTTAAATCTGTTTTCGATTTTACTTGGAGATGAAAATGCATAATTTGGATCTTTAATACGCTGACTGAAAGGCACAATTTCAACAGAAAAACGTTTCTGTGGAACAGTACTTTTTTCTTTCCTTAAAGCAGGTGGCTGTTCTATAAAATATTTTGAATTTTCAAATTTTTCAGAAGTTATAGTTTCTTTTTCATGAGTTTTTGTATCAAATAAATGGTCTTGATTATTAAATATATCTTTATTTTGGATACTAATATTTTTTTGCTTTATTTCAGGCTGGTATTAGATATAATAAAATAATGTGGCCCGCAGGCCGGAGGTTGCCCACCCCTATTCTAAACAAAGAAAAATCGAAAAAATTAATTTATCATTTAATTACTTCATATCGTTTTAGGCCTATATAAAAATTATTTATTTTCGTGTTTTTTCATTAAAATCAATAGATTATCGATTAATAATAAAATATAACTCGTATTAGTCAGACATATACACCATCTGACCTACTATATGTCAAAAACATCATTACGTTTGTTATAATTATTTCTTTAATTAATATAGCTAATATGGATACAACAAAAAGACATTTTACCGTATAAAAGCGAATTTAAAAAAAAATATAATTAAATTTAAATAAAAATTAAAAAATGGAGGAAAATAAACTAAAGAAACGGAAGTGATCTCAACTTCGATTTATGCTACAATAAGATCAAGAAGGAAGTTCAACTACGATTTAAAGTTGGAGGTAGAAGTAACGTATATCAGTTTGGTGTATAAATAGGAATTATTGTGAATAAGGTCGTTTCAATAAAATTAAGATACCTATTAAAGAATAGATAGAGAAGTATCTCATCGAAATGCGTTGCACGTCAGATAGATTTGGTATATGGGATATAAGTAAAATCACAAACACTCATTTGAATAAGAAAGATTGGTGAATTTACTTTAAAGTTTTAGATATTTAAATACATTTTTCTAGAGAAATTTTGATAAAAAAAATAAACAAAAATGGCATCGCTGTAAATGATTAAGAAATAAAAGTTTGTAAAGATAACAAGTGACGTTAAATGTTGTTATCCTTCAACTTGGATGAAATACCTTGGATGAATTTTATCCAAGATATTGTCGGATGTTATTAAGAATGTTCTTCACAACATCTGACAATGAATAGACAGTTGTTTAATAATGTGGATTCGAAGTGATGTCTGAAAGTGGGTCAAAACAATATAAATATTAAGATCATAGATGCGATCGGCGAATGTGTTTAGAAATGCTTAAATATAAATTCAGAATTGAATAGATTTATTTGAAACCATTATCCACTTTAAAGGATAATTATTTAATGCATAATCGCATTTCTAATTTTAAATCGTTTAAAAGCATTATTTTAATTGGACAAAAATTCAATTTAAATACTATAATATTTTAAAAAATAAACCGGAATTAAATTTATTCTACAATCGATATGCTGAAAATAATAAGAATTTTTATTTAATTTAATTTTTTTTGAAAAAATTTGAAGTGGTATTTTATTTATTGAAAACTTAAAATAAAACAGAATAAAGTAAAAAGACACATTACCCATTATTTTAAATGGGAAATGCAATTCCTGTTTCGTTTTATTTTAAATGAGAAAATTTCGAATTATTTTGATTTTAAATGAGGAGTGTTACGACCTGTTACTATCAGTATTAAACAAAGATTTATATTCGTAAAGTTTTAATTACCAAATTTACTATTGCTTGCTTAAAATATCCTGTTAATTCTTCTAATTCTAAAAACGGTAAACAAACTACATATTAAAAACAGTTACGTTGGGTGACATATTAAGGGATGCTTTTAGATGTTTGGAGATAATTCCGCGAATCATCGTGAAGCTAACAAAAATAGCTTCGCTTACAAGTTGGTGTGAAGTGAGTTGTGTGAACTGGAGATACTGCGTGTTGCGATCGTTTTCTTTTGTTCAATGTAGTACGTCTCCTGTTGATAGAGTAGCAGAGAAATGCAGTTTTTTTAACGAAAAAATCGTTATTACATTTTTCATTCGTTTTAAAAATTAAAAAATATATATATTACTGTATTTAAAAATAACATTTCGAAAAATCTTGAGTCAATTTTTCATTTCATACATATTAATTATCAATTAGATTCTTAATATTAATTTAAGAACGTAAGTTGTCAAAATATTTTCAAGTTGTGATTATTAATGAATCAGCAACTATTATATTGATATTAATAACATAAATTTATTCTAAAAAAATTTAAAGAGGAAAAATTTATTAACGAAGGTATGAATCGAAAAATATCGCAAGGTGCTAAAAATTAATATCAGGTCATCCCAAAAGTAATGTCATTTTTTTTTAGCATTAAGCTTTGAAAGGGATATAAAAGATAAATCACTTACTAATTTAATCAGATATATATATATATTCTATAGAATAAGACCACTTCAACTTAGTAATATTTATAGCTTTAAAAATTCATGTTTAGACAAGCTGAGACACGTTTAAACAAGTACAGAATAAAAAACGACATTACTTTTGGGATGATTAGTATATTACTGTATATCGAACTTTTTAAAACAGATTTTTCGTAAATGCGAGATGGATTCTAGTTGATTAAAATCTGTATTTTATTTAATAGTGATAATTTCGTTAATGACTAGTTAATCGCATGAATGGTGAACACAGCATTTTTATTAAAACCGTATATTATATATACGGCTAATAATATCATCGTTAGATTGATTTAATGATGTTTTTGTTTTATTATTGATATAATTCAGTAAGTTATAACTATCAAGAAAAATCTAAATCATATATTTACTTTGCTGGATATATTTTGAATATTTTTACAATGATGTCTGTGGTTAGATGTACGGACTGTATATCCAATATAATTAAAAATTCATTATCGTACACTATTATTTTTGTTTATTATTATTATTATTTATAAGTAATGCTATAAATAGAACAATACTAAAAAATCATGTTGATGTGCTGACCACATCAGAGTTTTGAATTCGGCTATTAAATTAAAAATAAAATTTCTATTCGATATAATACGTTCAAAATTTATAGAAGCTTAAAATTGAATTATTATTATTATTATTGATTTAACAGTCATAATTTATAATTAAATCAAAATAAATCCTATCAGACTGATGATTTTACCTAGATATAGTTTATAAATCATTTAACAATTTTTATTAAATATTAAAAATAACATTTTATGCATTAAACTTAGAATAAAGATTAGTCTTGCTACTTTAATTTGTTAAATTGGTAAAGGAAATACCTCATTGATATGAATTAAAAAAATAAAAATAATAAATTCCAGCGTTGTGTAATTTATATAAATATGTAGTTATTAATTAAGAATTCAGTTACTATCTAGTTTTAAGAATTCGAATTAAGAAAATAATGCAGAATTTAATTAAGTTGACTCTGGGCTCTCTAGAGAAAGAATATACTGTATATCGTATTTGGAGAAGAACCGTATCAGGAATGAAGAAAAATCTTAGTACTGTCATATAATGTAAGAGAAAATAAATTATCAGCATAAACATATAAAACTAATGACTGTTATATACACAGATATACGTTTTAATGGTGATAACTTTTATACTGTACTTAATTTATATAAATTATATAAAGCAAGTAAAAATTATCTCTCTAAATGTTTATAAACAAACAAAAATCCAATCTAGTTTCGTTTTCAGTAAAATATCATAATTTAATCAATATTTTCTATCGCAACTTTCTTATTTTGTTTAGAATTCGAATTTCTAGTAACAAGTTTGTTTCTCTGCACTTGATTTGTTATATGTAATATTTTGAATCAATCTATGTTTTGATTATTTCCACCTATCACTGATATCTTGATGCAATCATTTTTTATTTCTTACAATTTCTTTCGCAACTTGGCAAATCTCTTTAGTAAAAAATATTATTATTTCTTCTTTCTCTACCGAAATTGTTTAGATTTAATTATACAGTAGTTATTATTTTTATTTGATTAAATCGTTATTATATTTTCGGAATTCATAGTCTGTTGTCACGATTTGAAGTTTTTCTGACTCCAAGAACAATGGTAAATGTTTCTCAATAATAAAACTTTGTATCTTATGAATTTTTCATAAAAGAAATTATTTCGATAAAAATTTCTATTCTGAATCCCTGAGATCTAGTGATCAAAATTTAGCAAAAAGTAACACCCATTTTTAATTAAAATTTAAAGGAAACGAAGACTTTTTGTCTTTTTATATTATAATCTGCCAAAAGTATAATCGCACATCAGATACGGAGGGTTTCTTCACCATTATGCCTTAGGCGCTATTCATCCTCCTATTATTGTTCCTGTCAAGAACAGAACTTGGATTTAAGTTTAATTCCGCATTCTCTATTTATCCTTCTTGTGTGTCTGTCATTTGATAATCATTTTTCGACATTCATCTCGGATTAAACGGATGTTCGTAAACATAGATTTCGATAGTTCCTCAAAACAAATTCTTTCCAATGAATTGATGCTCGGCAATATGAAAATACATATGAAATACTATTACTTTCCTCATTCAGATTTAAATCAATATATATATATATAATAATCTAGATAATTTATAAATGATAATTACAGTAATTTTTCTTAATATTTAAATAATTTTAAAACTTGATTGTAACGATTTGATTTATTATATTTTTTCCGTATAAATAAAAAGAAAAAATCATTATCTTTCTTCTTCTGCAATTATCGCTACATCCGTGAAATATACATAATTCAAATTTGAAAGCTCAGGTTTTTTTTTTTTATTGATAAAAACATGTTAACTTAATCATGTGAAAAATAGAATATTTATAAAAATTAAAATTAATTAATGTACTACCGAAATGAGTTAAAAAACGAAAAGTTCAAGTGCAGTATTTCCAAATTAGCTGCATTTTTTGAAATCTGAAGTTTGTTTTCTGTTTACTGGTAACTATGTTTTATTATAGCGCATCTTCATAGGTATACAAAGCCAGTTATAACCATTTTCTCCATTATTTCAGAAGAGATAGATTGAATGATATCAAGTCCATATTACTCTCTTTTTCAATATTATTTTCCATATTACCCTCGTTGCATATTACTCTCTGTTTTCTTTCATATTCTTTCTCATATTATTCACCTATAATGACTTTAATATTTGGTTCTTACACTTAATGATAATTTAAATTTTTATATTATAACATTTAACATATAAAATTACGTTTTCGTGCATCTTAACTAATATATTCTCAACAATAATGTTCGTACTTGAGAGTAACTCATCCCATCACAAATATTGATAATTATATGAATATTATCTGTTTTTGTATTATATATTATTGTCTGCTGGTTAGCTAATGATTTTTATTATTGTCTACTGGTTTGCTATAATATACAAAATAAAAAATAAAATAATCATAATTTAATTGAAAAAAATTTTAAATTTCTTATTGGTAACATTAAAAATACATGAGTAATTTAAAAAATTCATCAGATATTGTAAAGAAAAATACTATAAAGGTAATTAAAATTAGTTCAAAAATATTCTCAACACTGAAAATTGAAAATACTGTAATATATTTATCAATATTTGGGATATTTGTTTGCATTTTAAAAAATCTTTGGAAACAACCATAAATTTATTTAAAGAAGAAAACTTCTAAATTTAGAATTAAAGCAAAATTTAAACTGTTTTTAATTATATTATTCTAAACTCCGAGTAGAATAAATAAAATACAGTACACACTCTACTCTACATTGCAATATGTTTTAAAATGCGTTGGAAGTACTAAAATTAAAATATATATTTTTTAATTGAGAAATAAAATTCTATATTTATTTTATCATTAAAGAAATGACAAATCAGATATACAAGAAAATTAAAATATTATTTAAGCATTTAATAATTGTTTAAATACTTTTTGTGCAAATAAGCACTATATGATAGTTGTTTACATTGATAATTACTCATTAATTGTGATGTGAAGAATGTTCAATTAAAATGTGCCATGTTTTTTATCACGTCAAATATTGACTTTAGAAAATGTCATAAACATATTTATGATGATAAAGGTTATACGCCTCCAGATTTTTGGATTAATAATTTCGAAGATCTAATAAATTTAGTTTTTTTTTAATTCTAAATTTTTTAAAATAAAAAAATTGATTCAAAATTTCATTTTTCAATTCTAATTTATTGTAAATTTTTTTAATTTTTTTTTGTAATAGAAGAAATTTATAATTATACATCTTTTAAGAACTGTAACTTAAGCTGTTTTACGTAGACTAAGAATATATATGTTTAATGATGTAAAAATATATGAAAATATAAGCAGAATAATTAGAAGGTAAATTTTAATATATAAAATTTTTTATCGGCGTAATGATTTCCATAAGTATAACTTCAGTTTTCCATTAATTTAATGATGATAATGTTACTAATATTGTCTGGCAGATATATATAATATTATTGTTACAGCATTAAATGGAATTTATATAATTTTAAATTAAATTACATATCAAAATTATATACAGAACATAACAATCTAAAACATATCCACGTAATTAACGCCAATTTATATTTTGTTGAATATATCCAAACTTATAAATTATTTATTAATATAAATCTTGTAAATATGATAACTATTTGTTTTTTCGGTCTTCTCAACGCCACTTGTGTTATAATATATCGAGATGAATTAACTCTATTGAATTTCGAAGAAATCATGAAGTATTGGCAAAAGAATGTTTATGTTCCATATAATAGGTCGGTCAAGTATGTGATGGAAGATAATGAGAAAAATGTCAACTTTATGTAGTTCATTCACATTTGTCTTCTCTTGATCTTTAAGCATCACAAAGCTTAGACAACTTAATAGCCATATGATCCATCATAAAACTCGGTAAACTGTTTCTAAAATATGTAGCAAAGATTTTGTTTTATTTTACATAGTTTATATTAATTAGTTAAAACGATTATCAAAGTATTATTTGATTAAATACTTCGTTGAAAATATGATAAACATTCTAAAAGAATCCTGTTAAATTCCTATTGAAGTTTTAAGTATTGCTGTGATGTTGATAAAATAAAAATTCAATAAAGCTTAGAACTGATAAAATCCATTTTTTATTAATTTTGAATGTATTAATTTTGAATAAATAACAGATGTTTATTTACTTTAGTATTTAGAAGTTGATAAAAGTTTTTGAAGTGGAGCGAGATAAGATTTTATGGAATTAAAATCATGCTAAATTTGGAGCGAGCTAACTTGCAAAGCAAATAGATAAAACTGAGTTATGGAGGGATATAAAAAAAAAAAAAATCAGAAAGAGCAGACATCCAGAAAATGAATACAGTGACATCATTTATTTGCCGTTCTATTCTATATTTGCGTCTTTATTTCCGATAATCTCCTTCCAAGCTATCGCTATCTGAAGATTTCTTTAGAACTTTAAGCTCAAATTTACACACAGACCATAACCAAAACTTATATTTATACTATATTGATATTTATGTGTTTGAAGAAGTTATTTTTTTACTTTTTAATAAATAAATAAGCGTAACTAGAATTTTAATGTTTTAAAATATTTTTAGAAAAAAATTAATAAACAATCCATTTTTAACAGATTCCAAATTATCACCATCTTCAATTATCGTTGATTTTCTTGAATGTTTTCTAATATTATTATTATTTTAATATTTATATTATATTTTAATTATAAAGAAGAAATTATATTAATTTGAAAGTAGAATATTTTATTACCTGTAAATAATTTCGTAATTGTATTTCGCTAGAGATAATATTAACTTATAATGTTGTACACATACTAGTCCGGAATTATGGATGAATGACAACAAAATTCAATGAATAAACAAAGGAAATTCTTTATAATTTTATAAATATACGTCTTGTTTATTCTATTATTATAATCAATTCTATCGATACACTATTATAACTTTTTGTATCGTTTTAGTTAAAAAAATTTCCCGTATTCTTGTTAAAAATAAAAGAAACATATAATTTAAGTTACAAAATATATTTCTAAAACCGATAAATTCACCAAAGTATAATTAATTTTAAATATTTTATTTAAAAATAAAAACTAAAATCTAGAATTCTTTACAGTAAATGATGTAGGAGAATGAAGAAAAAAATTAAATAATTGATAAGAAATTAATAAAAATATAATTAATCAGTTTGTCATTAAATAAAAAACTAAAAACCATTCCTAAGTTACTGTTTTTTTTTACCATCGAGATTCTCTTTTATAATATAATCCATCAAACATAAAAAAACACGTCTTGTCCAATACAAAGCAATTTGTCTTCTACCAAGTAAAAGTGACAGATTAGATACTATATAATGAGTAAATAATATTGATTTTAAAAAATTTTGTTAAAATAAATTTTTGATTAATAATTTTTATAGGATTAAAAACGTATTATAAATTTAAAAAATTGCATAAATATCGATCTAAATATCATTACTTAATAGATAATTATTCTTAATATGAAGAGTAGAGAGTATGTTAATTATAAAGATGTATCAATAATATTTCCGTATTAAACGGTTTTTAGATTGAAATTAATCTATAAATCCAATTTGAAAACGTTCTGGTTATCTAATTAATTGAAAATAATTAGTATAAATTGCATTTTTTATTAGAGGATTTTTATTTTCGTGAATTTTTTTAATATGATTTATTATTACTAAATTAACGAATATAAGCAATTATTACATTTATAATTCATTTATTTCTTTATAACAGAATTTTCAATACAAAATTATATTATATATTTGTCCCATTGGCTATAAAATATTACATTCTAAAAATGTTTTAAAAGTTAATAAAATTTTGACATTCATAAAAATTTTTTATTAAAAAAAATAATTTTTGGAGAGTATTTATCTGTGGTTGCCCTCCTTCTTGTCGAAGATGTGGATTTTATTCTTATCTTTTTAAACAGAAAATTCATTCGAAAATTTTTATATTGAAATCGGAGAATTTTCTTTAAATGCAGAATTCAAAAAATTTAAATAACACTTATGTGAGATTGATACTTAATTCAAAAATATATTATTAATTTTTTTAAATTATATGGAGATCTGAGCAAATTCAGTCAATGCCACCGATCTACATAAGCTATCTTACATCATTTCAACAAATGTAAAATTCTCTGTTAAACATATAATACTTCAATGAATCTTTTTTCTCTCTAACGTGAAGCTTAAATTAAATTTTTAAAAAATATTTTATTAAAAAGAAACAAAAGATAGGTCTGATTATAAAGTTGAAAAATATGAATAAAATAGCTATCATCTTATTAAATTTATTATTTTTTCAGAATGTATTTGTTTTATCATTTACTAATGTAAGTTTCTTAAATTATTCAAAAATATTATTTCTTTTATTAATTTCCATTAAATTTTTAATTGATAATTTAATTCCTTCTCTTTATCCTATACAGTATATGGATAAATTTAATATAATTAAATTTTAAGTGATGGGATTAACTTTCTATTTACACATTTCATTAATTTGTTTGGGAATTATATACAATACAGTTCATCGAAACATTTATATTTTATGTTACGATATTATCATTCAATAAACGCAATGCGATCTAAGCATTTTTTAAATATTAATGTATGTATCTCATTAATAAATAACAAAAAATTTTAAATTTTTTTAGAGAAGATTGTTTGTATAACTAAAGAAGCTTGTTTTATATCGAACATTTTATTGATCGAATCTACAATCTGGTAACCTTCACAACAAAACAATCGACTATCCTGGCACTTGCTATCATTATGTGGGTACCATCAACACTTTGTGCCATTGTCATCAGACAATTCTAAGTAGATTTCTGCATGCAACATGCAACGAAATTCTACTCGAATTTTTCAAATACTGTTACCTATGAATTATCTATGAACCATTAAATTTTAAATCGCTACTATTATTTATAAATATTATACAAAAAATATATATAACACGCTATTAAAATATCAAAATCTATACAAGGATATAAAAATTGTAAGAGTATTTATGATATTTAGTATTGCACAAATAAAGGAATCCCTATTTTAAAAAAATGCAATTTTATAATGATTTTTTTTCTAGTGTTTTAATAATTTAAGTTATATTTTTGGTTTATGATTATTTAAATAGTTTTAAATTATTTATAAAAAAATTCAATTGTATTTCTCTGCAGAAACCTAAATGCATGATGAAGGAAGTTGATTGTTATTGCAACTGCGAGTGCTCTGGTAATAAAAGTTATTTTTATAAATTTGCTTTCGCAGCTGGACAATATCTTTCGCAAATCGGAATAATGTAGCCTATTTTCTAATGATATTATAACGCCATATATTCGTAAATTATTGAGCATTATATATACACAGTATGTAATTTTTTAAATGATTGTTTTTCATATCGTATATTGTTTCTGTTTTCGTACTTTAAATAATTTATCAAATTAGATGCAATTGAATAAAGCTGGATAATTCCAAAATAAAAATTTAAATAAATATCTAAAAAGTAATAAAGAAAAATATAAACTTTTAGAATTTCTTATCAATAGTTTATTCACTTCAGCTCCGTTCTTATCGTAAGAATTTTGCGATTGAAGAAAAACAGTCGAATACTTAAAAACAACAAACTAAATGTGAGTGAATCTAAACATTTCCACAGTTACTAAAATATTAAAGTTAAAATAAAAATGCTGAAAAATTTTTGTAACGATATTAGACAACTTTTCCTCAAAAACTTACCAATTATCACGACATAATACGTAAGAGTTTTTATGAAATTATTAACATTCTTTAATATTTCACTGCATTTTTTTAAATTTCAAATTCAATTTATTTTCATTGCAATTAATTTAAGATAATTATCATTAACTGTAAATTAAAATTCGGGAGTAAAAGTATTGACAAATTGAATTTTACATTTTCTTAAAATAATATTAATCTATTGATTCTATAGTATGAGTATTTTATAAAATTTTGGTTATAAATTGTTTTTTCTCAAACTGAATCTATATTTAAACAAAACTTGATAGTTTATGAATATCTATAGTGATTGTATAGAAAAGCTATTTATCGAATATTCAATATATTCAGGTAATTGAACAACTTTGCTCGGTCTGGAATAGATGGTTATATCAAGCTGTTTTTTTTTCTTTGCAAATCCATGAATAGCAAATGTGTTTGCAATTGTTTATTTATAATTTCTGTGTGTCACTAAATATTTTAAGGTAGCAAACAATATTTCGAGAGCTATTGACTAATTTCATTTTCCTGTTCTTGTCTGAATTTTTAATTTAAACTTGTATTGTTTACTAAAATATAAATATAATTTAAACTTGTATTGTTTTTTTTAAATATAGCAACAGTTAAAATTACTTTCTTTTAATATTCTAAATAATTTTCTTCGGTCGAAAAAATCCAAGAAAAAATCCAAGCAAATTTACGATTAAATGCTAAAATTTTCTGAAATACGGCGCCAAAAATAATCAAAATAATCTTGCATTGATTTGATTATATTTGGAATTTAATTCAAGTTTTATTGCATTAATTCCCAAATATTAAATGAACAAAACTGATTAAATATATTTTTATCAGTTTATTTACGTTATAGGTCTGTTTAATTCGCTATAAAAAGATTTATAATGGTCAGCTTTCATGCATTATATGCCTAGGATTCATCTGATCATTTTGGAAATCACAAAAACTTGACTGCTTAAGTTTTCATTGCATTGGATTTAGTGAGAACATTTTCTCGACCGAAAACGGGTCAATGGCACCCTTATTGTCGTTATTCGATTTTAATTGAATGTTTGTTTGATTATGATACTTAAACAATTGTTGAATTTAATCGTAGCAAATCTCATGAAATTCTTAAAATCAATTGCCCAGTCGTAATGAATTCAGACGACGAAATAAAAGAATGAATCACTTATAAATCATTTCATATCATCTTAACGAATAATTGGAATGAATTTATCCAACCTCTTGAATTAATCTAACAAGTAAAGAGATTATATCAAGCATCAATAATTGTTAAAGTGCTATTTTTGTTCTAACAGGTTGCATTCTTATTTTAATGAGCACTTATTCATAATTCATTCATAAAAAATGTCTTGATATTGATTTTACGGAGAAATATTCGCATATTATTAAATATATATAAAAGTAACAATACTGTATATCTTTATTTTTATAAGATAATAGAATTAAAATAACGAAAAAAATGTCTTGATATTGATTTTACGGAGAAATATTCGCATATTATTAAATATATATACAAGTAACAATACTGTATATCTTTATTTTTATAAGATAATAGAGTTAAAATAATGATCAATGGAGATCATTATGAGCAAAATAGGATGAAACTATCTCTGAATACATTATGGATAAGTGTTTTATGATCAAATAAATATTAAAAATTCTTAGAATTTAAAATGGGAGAAGTTTTGGAATCGATTTATAATAAACATCGATATCTATTTTAAGATTTTTATAAGAATTTTTAAAATATAAAAAATATTTTCATATTTAAATACCTCGCCGCATTTAAATATTAAAGTATTTCGATTAAACGTGAGATAAAAAAATTCAGTTAAAACTGTATATATTGATATTATGATTAATTAATTTTATATTTTTGACTCACAATTAGAAAGATCCGAATTTGATTTAGACTCGAGTTCCTCTTTCAAGATACAGCAATATTATTTATCAAGAAAAATTATAAGATAGTGAAAAGTCTTTCTTTTATTCATGTTAAGGCTCATTTAGTAAAATTTTCACTTATACAATTTCATATAATGTATAAATTAGTTCCAAGGCTTTATTAATATATATAATTTGTTGATATTTTCGATAACGATATTTATCTCTCTCTCTCTTTCTCTTTTTTTAAAGTACTTAAAAAAAAAGTGCATGGCTAAGACATATATTGCCTTAACCATTCACTTTTTCGATAATTTTATAATTAATCAAACTGTTGATTAACATTATATTTTATATATGATTTCTATTATTTTTAATAAATATTTAAATTAAAAATACAAATTTAAAGTATTATAAAAATTGGATGCATATATTTTGATAAATTTAATGTTTCATGAAGATAAAAACCCATTACATTTTCCATTTAAATGAATGTGTTTAATTTTTTATTCTTTTTTTTTTGTACATGAATTTATAGTTTCCAATTTTATTTTTAGAAAATTTCTTTCAATTGAAAATATTTTATATAAATTATATTTTCTCCAGCTTTTACACCATTTTTGTATACTCTTCATATAAAACTTCAAATTTGTCGATAAAGTATTTTATTTAAATTGCTTAAATCTAAATTCGTTTACTAGGACATATATATACTATAAGTCTTCATAATCTAAATTTAAAATATATCTTGCTCACTTTATAATATTTTTCTCTATATAAAATATATCAAGATCTATATAATGTTATATCAGATTTCCTATTCGATATACGTAATTTGAATCCTTTCAATGGAAATTGATCCCATTGTCCTGCATCAATCAAATTTATTGAATAAATATGGTTATCTGACTAAAATAACCATCATTTTATTGAAAAGTCTGTATTTCATAAATGTTCCATAGAAGTTTTATATTAAGTTACTGTTATGTTTACTGTACTCACTGAAAAAAAATTATTGTTCTTCTTTAATATCATTAATTGTTCTTAAGTAAATATAAATATCCACATAGTTTAAATCAGACTGAAATATATAAATACAGTAATACAAAAATTATTATTTGCGAAAAATATTTGAAAATAAAAATGAATAAATTTTTAGTAATATTTTAATTAGTTGATTGCTAAAAATTAAGTCTACACTGTTGCAGTTAATAAGAAAAAAATTATAGAAAAAAGAGTATAAATAAGTAAATAAATTCTTCCGCTTATATATATATATATATAAGTGTAAATTTTTTTTGCTTTTATTTAGAACATTTAATATTTTATTTTTTACAGGATCATAAATTTCCACAAGAAGAGGCAATATTAAGAATTGCATTGAATTCTTTATAAAACGCTAAGTCTCCCAGATTTAACGTTTATTAAAGTGTGATGTGAAATATCAAGTCCATGTTTAATTATTAAATTATTACTTTTGCTGGGTGTTTTATTGCATAAATAAATAAATTCTCTGAGGTAATAGAAATGTCTTATCGTATAAAATAAAAAATATTAATGTGCGAAGGAAAATTCCACATTAATAACAATTAAATGTTTTCCATTGATTAATATGACTCCAATAACTAAAAGTGATTCTGTAAGTTTTTCTTTTTGTAAATCTTGTAAAATATTATAATAAAAATGAATTTAAATGCATTATTAAGTGAGTACGAATTTATATGTCATTACATCGACTAAATCGATGTAACGATATATAAATTCTTCGATAGGATACTGCTTTTCCTAGGGAATCCGTGAATGATCTCGTTTCCATTATTTGAATTTTTTAAGAATTCTTATCTATTGAGGACATGCAATCCACTAAAAGATCCGAACTGGATTAATATTGGGACAGAAGTTAATTTTCGGACTAAGTTCTTATATGAATTAAGCAAGTAAATGTTTCTTTGTTGAACCAATTTTTAAGCAACAAGAGCAATTTCAACTTACAAAGAGAAAGTGGAACACATGATATAATACATTGAACTTAAAAACAAATGTAATAATATGAATCGTATTCATCTATTAAACATTTCCCGGCCGCTAATAAATTTAGATTATTATAATGCATGTACTATGATGAATTTATTTAATTAATGAAAATTAGAATCAGTTAAAGAATTTTAATTTTACATTGGAGAAAATATTTCAGCTTTTGTTCGTAAAACATTAATTTAGTTATCTTAAATCAATCTACTGCATGCTATAATTCAAATATTTTATAAGATGTTATTACTTTAAAAATTCCTTTGATAAGTATTTCAAGTAAAATTTATTGTTATTTACAAAATACTTTATTTATATTTAATAATGCTCAAAATAAGAATGTAGGAGTGCTTTAGAAAAAACAGACATGAAGAGTTACTTAATATGTATGAAAATGCTCACGCGAAAACGTTATCAACAATAGTGAAAATATTCCGGAAGCTAGTGAAGTTCCGTTATTTTGTGGTTTAATACTGTCAAATCTGCTGAAAGATATGAGATCCAATTAGGGGCTCATCACGATTGCGAAACTAGCAATGGGGTCAGTGTATTGAAGGAGGGAATCAACGGACTGAATACAGACCCAAACTCGTTTGGTGAAGATAGTATATGTTCTGCTATTTTCAACGATCGATTCAATAGCAAAAACGTGACCCAAATCTTATTTTAAGATTTAAAAGCAGATTTTCGGAAAATCCTATGTTGCAATACTTGAATACGATGCTTTATGAAAATAGATAACCCAATTCCTTATAAATATCAAGATTTAAAAATGGAAAAAATTTTATGAAAGACGAATGAATATTCTGAATGGCCATTCACAATAATCCAATAAAGTAATTTCAGAATCAAAAATTCCAATAAATCATTATATTATATTCGATTTATGTATGAAATTAATTTATTCAACTCATTTAGCATTTTTCTTCATCCAGTAATAAGATCTAAACGATTTTTAGTATCTTCTGTAAGGATTCGGACAGACGTTTATTTTTCTTCCAATGGAATCCGAAACTACAACGTCACACCACTCGCAGGTGTCAAATATATAACACCAACAAACAATAGAATCAGACTTTGTTCGCAGAATTTAAAATAATAATCGTCTAGAAATCATCTTTAAGAATCTAAAAACTAATGAACTGTTGCACGAATATTTTTAAATAATTAAATAATTTGTTATCATTATAATATGTTAATTATCATTTACTTAAATATTTTTATATGGTTATAATTTTATTAATTTTAATAATTTTAATAATGATATTGTCGGGTTTGGATTGATTGTAATAAAAAGAGTTATTTTAAATTTGAATCTTGATTTATTTCCACATTATAAAAGAATTTCGCGAATACATGATATATTACGAACAATCTTTAACTATAAAAATTAATAAGAAAGCGCAATAAAAAATGCCGTAATAAAAAAGCAAAAATGTACGAGTTTTGTCAAAATGTTTTTAAATTTGGATAAATATTATAGAAGATACTGGATGAAGAAAATTAACAGTTATTAGTTAAAATAAATAGTATATAAATTGTATTTATCTTTACAGAACGGACTCATTGTCTCAATATAAAATAGCTCTATATTAAGGCAAATATTGTACCGCATGTCTCGCTTCACTTCTGGACCCCTGAAGCGTCGCTTACCCACGCCACTTACAAAGTTTTTCGGCCAAAATTTCGTCAAATAAGACCCCCGGACCCCCACACTTCTACAATATTTATCCAAATACCGCATGTCTCGCTTCACTTCTGGACCCCTGAAGCGTCGCTTACCCACGCCACTTACAATGTTTTTCGGCCAAAATTTCGTCAAATAAGACCCCCCGGACCCCCACACTTCTACAATATTTATCCAAATTTAAAAATGCTTTGACAAAACTTGTAGTCTACATTTTTGCGTTTTTATTACAGCATTTGTTACTGCACTTTCTTATTATAATCACACTTTTTAAAGATGATAGTAATATATCATGTATTTGCAAAGTTCTTGTATAAAATCGAAATAAAATCTGATTCAAATCACCTCTTCTTTTAAATTTGAATCTTGATTTATTTCCACATTATAAAAGAATTTCGCGAATACATGATATATTACGAACAATCTTTAACTATAAAAATTAATAAGAAAGCGCAATAAAAAATGCCGTAATAAAAAAGCAAAAATGTACGAGTTTTGTCAAAATGTTTTTAAATTTGGATAAATATTATAGAAGATACTGGATGAAGAAAATTAACAGTTATTAGTTAAAATAAATAGTATATAAATTGTATTTATCTTTACAGAACGGACTCATTGTCTCAATATAAAATAGCTCTATATTAAGGTGAATACTTCTCGAAAATTTACAAAACCATTATCATAAGCTACTTATACATGTTAAAGTTAATTAATTGAAACTCAAGCATAGTTTACCTATTTGAATTCGAGAAAATTTATTAAACAATACATAATTCCTTTAAAAATCTTAGTTATATTAATCCTATAATGAAGTAACGATGTTATTTACGCTATAACCAACTATAACCATATGAAGTAATATCTTCCTTAAAATAATTTTTTATGTACAGTATAGTATAAATATCTTTACATTTGTATTCAGGACTGATAAACGACGACTTAAAAATCTTAGTTATATTAATCCTATAATGAAGTAACGATGTTATTTACGCTATAACCGACTATACAAGTAACCATGTGAAGTAATATCTTCCTTAAAATAATTTTTTATGTACAGAATAGTATAAATATCTTTACATTTGTATTCAGGACTGATAAACGACGATACCAATTTTATTAAATATAAATAAATACCTTTTATTTTATATAACATGCTGTATTTATGTATATATATTCATAATGGAAAATACGATTATTTAATACATAAAATGTATACAAAAGATTAATTGCTACATTATGGATCATAATAATCTTAAAAATAAAAATAAAATTCAACTGATCTAGTATATTTTTGATTATGGACATAGTTTTTATAAAAAGTAGTTTTGCGACATCATATCCACCTGTTAAGTTGCATAAGAGTTACGGGATTAATTAACGAAAGGCATAAAATTTTTAACACTTTTTAGAAGATTTAAACAAACTGATAATAAAAATGATGCAAATGCATTTCAGGAATTTTTAAGATTGTTTCCTAGATATGAAATTAATAAATTATGATCTTAAAGAATTCAGAAATATATTATTACTTTTCTATTCTGTAAGGCATTTTAAAAAGTTCTTCTATTATTGAAACAAATTGAAAACTATGTATTGAGGCAGTTTATTAAATATTATAATTAATTTAAAATAATTCTTTAAATTCTTACATCATTAATAATTGTTTTTTTTTAAGTAAAAGAAAAGATATCAAATTAAGAAAATAAGGCAAAAGAATATACTATAGTCAGTAATGGCCAAGAATTTAGTTCAAATTGTTAGAATAAATGAATTTTAAAATACTGAATTGGATAACATAAAATCGTGTAATGAATACAAATTCTAATGAAAGAAAAAATACCATGGATAAGTAAAAATTGTAAAAATATATAAAATAAAAGACAATATTACGGGAAACAGTTCAGATATTTAGGTGGATAGATCAGTGAAGTAGGATAAATATAAAAGACGTGGATAATAATATGGCGAAAAAGTGAATGGTTTAAAATGTAATTAATGGAAAGAATTGAATTGACGCTATATTAAATTAGATAATCTTGACAAAATTAGTTAATGTAATTTTATTTAATGTAGTATTATAGAGATTACAAGGATAAGGAAAATTACTGAAAAATCAAAATGTTTTGAAGAAAGAATGACTGATGAGAGATGTATAGCAAATAGTTGATTGACTTAAAGAAAATAGTGTAATTTACAAACTACGAATTAAAACAAATAACAGATAATTAATTTATAAAAATATAGAGCTAATGTTCACTAGCTGTTTCAAGACTTGCATTCAATGTAAAACAAAGAAATTTATAAAAATCTTGGAAAATAAAACTTCGCTTTTAATTAAAAATCTATATATCTTCTATTTGTATGAAATACCGAAGTGAAGTTGGTGTCCAATTTTAAATTTTTGAAATTTTTCTTTTGCATTGGTTTGCATTTTTATCATTTGTCCCGTTTAGACTTCAGAATTAAAGTAAATTTTAGACCAGCCCCACTTTTGAATTTTCAATTTTTTTCTTTTGCAATCTTGCATTGGTTTGCATTTTTATCATTTGTCCCGTTTAGACTTCAGAATTAAAGTAAATTTCAGACCAGCCCCACTTTTGAATTTTCAATTTTTTTCTTTTGCAATCAAAAGATGCTAATGAATTTCAATTCATTAGCATCTTTTGTATCTTGATATTTTCATTATATGTACTTCCACCGTTTAAACTCCAGAATTAAAAAATAAATAAATACGATAAAGTTGATCTTATTGATTTTTTAGGCTTTATGTCAGCCCCTTTATCTAATTTCATTAAGTTAAAACTTTGCTCGTAAAATATTCATGTCGAAATACCTTATTTAATACCAATGAAATTATTATAAATACAAATTTCTATTTTATAGATAATTTAAGATATTTAATTTATATTTATTAAATTACACTATTTAACATAGTTTATATAAATAAAATGCTGTTTTAAATTTTCATAATTTTTAAGTACCAAACATGCCTCATTAATTCAGAAATTTTTTTATTTTACAGTCAAACCCCGATAAGACGCCCCCGTTAAGCCGCCACTCTCGCTGATCGCCAAGAAATTTGGCGGAACGTATCTTCCCTATGTTAATGGAATAGGAAAACCCCGATAAGACGCCATCCGCCATCCGCCAATTAAAATGTCTGAACAAATATTTCTTTTGGTATTGTATTTATCCTCGTTAATTCGCCAAGGGCATGTAAGGTGACTTATATCCCGAAGTTCATCAGTACTCTATATACAGTATTAAAAGCGCTTTGAATTCATTTGTAACCAGCGGGGGGAGAGATGGAGTTTAACGGTTAATCATGTGTCTCTTTAAGAGGTCTTACAACCTTGATGTTTCACATCTAGGTTGTAGAAAATTTAAGATCGTTTCCATCGTTTATTGCGTACCGAGCAAATAAGGATACTGTATAATAAGTAATGTACACATTTTGCTTTACAGAGAACTCAAAATAAAGGATCGGGACACCAAATACACGTTTTCAATATAGTACTGTACATATACGATACGTATAACTATACTGTAAAATAGGCTATATAGTTTTTAGAAATGTTAAATTTGGATGCTAAATATATTAATTAAATTTAATTAATTATTATTATATTTAATTAAATTTAATAAATTCTGAGTTCAATTTCATTTCTACACTACACGTGTTTTCGATAAACCGCCAACCCTGTTTAGCCGCCAAAATCTCGCCGAACGGATGGTGGCGTCTTATCGGGGTTTGACTGTATTTAGGTTTAAAAAGAGTGAACGAAAATTCATTCAAAAATTGAGTTTTTAAGATAAAGTATAAATATTTTATTACTCAAAATGTAAAAACTATTACTTATAAGTGTATAAAAGTAATATCACTTGCATAATTAGTAAGTGATTATTTAAGTGCTTTAATCTTTTATTCCTTTTCCAGATATACCAAAATTAGGAAACTTGCTGTACCATACTGAACAATAAAAATTTAAGATTCTAAATTTTCATTGCTTATTATATGATTAATCATTATTATTATAATTGATGCATATTAAATGAATGTATGTATGTCGTTTCATTTTCATTAGTTATTTTCTGTTAATATGTTCCAGTGATTATATCGATACAATATGTTGTTAATTTTTAGATTTTATTTTCTTCGTTCTATTATTTTTCGAATTATATAAATAATTAATGCATGTAAAATTAATAAATTATCAACATAAAATCGTATAAAATAATTATGGTATCTTAAAACATAAGATATTTTTAGCCTATTATCAGAAGAAATGTGGGACTTATAAGATCTTGTGTGTTCCCTACTAACAAGTATTGAAGAAATTAATTTTATGATATTCGATAAGGATGTTATTGAATTAAAATTGACCGTGATGATGAATCTTTTAACCCCGCTATCAATCATTTAAAAGAGGAGTTATCGGTCATGAACTTCTGAGATAGTTTCTTAATATATATTGAACTAATTATTGAATTTTTATGAAATTTATCAGAAAAATTTGAGTTGATTTTTTACGAAATTCAGTTGCAGGTAGAAATCATTTTAAATTGCAGTTTAAAGTGAGATTAGTTAATGTTGTATCTTCATCCATTTAAAAATATTAAAGATGGTTTTAATTTTCATTGTGTATTAATGAAAAAGTTCATTAATTTACATAAAAAATTGTGTATTAATGAAATTCTCATTAATAACTATCAAATTATTTGATATATTTTTTTTAATGTTATTCAGTACAAAGATTATATTATCGAAGATGATTTTGAGAACATAGATTTTAAACCCACATTCTTAATCATTTCAAAACAGCAAAATCATTCAAAAATAAATAATTAGTACTCTACAGAACTGCTTGTTTTTCTCTTGAAATAAATCAATAAGTAATTAATAAATATACAAAACATAAATAAAATTGTATGCTTTATTTTATAATAATTTGAAAAAAATAATATCAAGCAGTGAACAGAAAATAAAATATAGAATTTATAAATAAATGATATTGATATACATAGGGGCCTACATAAAATAATATGTATGTGCATAAATAAATGATATATACATATGTATTAGAATATGAAGTTCCTTGAAATTCAATTCTCTGAAGATTAAATCTTCAAATACGCAATTAAGTTAAATAAGTTACAAGTATTTTTAGCATTTGTCTTCTAAATTTGTAAATTTCCGAATGTAATCTTGAAAAATCTTCCACTTGCGGTGCTAATGTTTCAAATCACCCAAAAATGATACGAGCACTATTAAATATATTGCTTTACGCTTAAGAAGTTCATCAATTTATTTCCAATTGTTTTAAAAGAGTTGGACGGTCAAACTGTCTTCCTATTCAATTAGATTGGTGTGTTTTAGTGATAGTTGTGAAACGAATAATAGGATAACAATTAAACAGAATTGAGCCCAAAATTGCTCTGCTCGGAGTCAACTGTCTTATTACAATAATTATGCTACTGCATGAAAGTTAGCAACAGATTCAATATTAAACATATCTACATAGAATATATGGCAGCGGAGAACGGTATGAAAATTAATTTAATATACAACATTATGCATTACTAACAGGAAGTATAATATTTTAAAAATATCAGCAGTTTTGGTTTATTTATTGAAGAATCTATGTAGTTATGTTTCTTTATCTGTTTGTTATATGTTAAATATATATATATATATGAATCTAAATTTCTGTTATATTGTAGATATATTATATTCAACTAATGTATAATATTAGTTGAATATGTGTGTCTATATGCAGTAATTATTTGTTATAATATTGATTTAAGATAATTATGAGAAAGCAAATGTTTGAAAAGAAAAAATGTTACAGATCCTGTTGATTGATTAAACAAACCTAAGTATTCCTGTTTAATATAATGTTGAAAAAATTTTCAAAGATACTTTAATAACTAGTTTAAATTTAAAAGACCTATGATTTTTTAGAATAGCCCACGATAAATTCCCATAAAGTGACAAACGATTTTAATTATAAAAAAGAAGTTAAAGAATTTAATAGAATAGTACAGAATTCGTACAGGAAATAATCTAAATATAGTTACCATATTTAGATTATTTCCTGTGATATATTATATTTCAATCTTTTGCTTCAAATACAACCGAGAAATCCCGATAGAAAGCTAAAAATAAAGGAAAATTCGTAAATTTTTAAGTATAACACAATAAAAGTCTATATCTAGAATCACATCACAAAGTACAAAAAGTTTCTAGATGCAAAACCTAAAGATTAGGAAAAAGATATAAAATATTCAAAATGTTACAATAAAACTAGTTTAACTCTTTATAGAACTACGATAACTGTCATCAAAAACAACTGTTGATGATGTTATAATAATTTAAAAATTCTAATTTATTTTCTATAAATTATCATAATCAGAAAAATAATAAACTCTATCGCACATATTAAATGAATAACATTTAAAAGAAAAATTGCAAATTAATTGATCAAATCAGTTTAGACTGGTATGAATGAAAAAAGAACAGCTGAAGAAAAATATTAACATAATTTTAGAAAAATTAATTTATATTTTTGTAAGAAATAAAATGATATAATTATCAGATTATAGAAATAAAATTTTACGTTTTTCTTTAAAATATTATTAATCTTATATAATAGCTATTGTATAATTATAAAATATTCATGAAAATTAAAACTGATTGACTTAAAAAAAGCAAGCAAATTTCTAAATAAATCAAAATTTGGTCTTGTAAAAAATTTTTTAAATATTTTTCTTAAATTTCTAAACAATCTTACAGCGACTTCTGCAAATCATTATTTGAAGATTTACTCTCTTTCAGAATTACTGGCTGTAATTTTCATAAAAGTATCTCTTAAATAATGAAACAAATATAGTGATTATATGTTAAAACATGTTTATGATTTCGGAGCAATATATTATAATTTAATATCATTAAACGAAGCAGAGAATGACGGACCTCACCTATATTGATTTACGTTACAATATGAAAACGAAGCAGCTCATGCAAAATTTGTAACTTTCTTAAATATTGTGCTATGCACAAAGTAAATATTTTATTGCCTTAACTAGTTAATTATACAAATTACCGCTCTTTTGTTATTTACGTATCATTATTTTTCCACAAAATACGGAAAATTAATTTTAAAATGGATTAATGATTAATGAATAACAGCGATTAACGTTAGGAGAATTATAGAAACAAAACTATAAATTTTAGTTTGCATCGTACGCATTAAAGGAAATTTTATTTTATAAATGATATTAATTTTATTCAATGATAAAATTAAACATTTATTTAAAAAAATATATGCTGTATTTTAATTAATGGAAATTTTTTTAAGTACTGATTATAATTACATTATAATAGTATTGATAAAAAACAATTTTCTTTAATTAATTGAGAATTTATGTGAGTAGTTTTAAAAATCAATTCTTTCCAGTTGATTTTTGAATAAATACGTTAAATGTAAGAAATATGATCACGATAATTGCAAGAATTTATCAAAAGAAATGTCTAATTAGTCTTTTACTTTTACACAAGCTGTAATTATTTTGAACAATGTTTATAAATGGTTAATAATTACCTTATTAATTATTGTTTTAGAATTTTATTAAAAATTTCAAATTTTCATAAATTAATTCTTAAAACGTGATTTAAATATTTATTAAAATTTTTACTTGATTTTTATGTAGGTAGTTTCAATTTTCAGTTATTTTTCAATTTTGAATAATTACACACAAATTGGTAGAAATTAAACCAAGTTTTGGTGAGAAGAAATTAAAAACGTGAGCATTTTAGAAATGATCTTTACATATGGAGACAAAAATAATACATAATTAAAAAAGAAAAACACTAATATTTATTCCCATCTAAATAACAAAGTCCCAATGTTTACATCAGTTGACTTTAAATTCATTATCCAACTATGGGCTATCTACAGATAACACAGATTCACGGCAATAATTTACTAAATTCAGCCCTTCACCACAAAAAACAATAATAATAATAATAATAATAATAATGACAATTTTGAAAATACTTACAACGTATAATACAAAGAATGTTTTGAGTCTTTAGGTTTTAATTTTTCAAACGTATAGAGTAATCTACATACAATAAGTACTCTACCAATTTACAGAGAGGAGTTTCCTTTATTAGGAATTTTTTTTTATTTGTTTTTCGTTCAAAGAGAAACTTTTTTGTTTGTACGAAGAAAAGGGGGAAAGAGAAAATCAGAGAAGTAATTCCTGTTGCTTATTTGCACACAGATATTTTTTCATTTCTTTTATTTTCTCTACTGATCATCTTAATCAGTAGACAGTCACTGGAGAGTTTCGATACTTTTATAACATCCTGTTCATAATTTTTTCCTTCAGATGTTATAGTTTTTTCTGAGTTCGTTTCGGCTTTCGAACTAGAAAGCAATTTTTAAACACTTTCGTGACATCAGACTAGTTTATGTGATTATTTTAGATCACTGTTTCAAAAGTGAGTCCATCAGCACCGACTTTTTCCGACAGTCTTGTAATATTCGATGCCACAAGAGGATCCAATGATAAAGCGCAAAATTGATCGATAGTCTCTGTAGATCCGGTTTGAGTCCTCATAGAACTAAGACAGCTGTCAACAGAAAAAGATAATGGTTGAAAAGAAAACACAAAAAAACGGATAATTATTGAAAATTTCAAAGTTTTCTTTTACCTGCTAGTACTGCTGGACTTAGCAGAATCCGTGCTACATGAAACATCATTATCTAGATTACAACTCTCATAACCAGTTAAAATGTCGTCCTTTAATCGATAGAGAATTTTTCTGATTTCAACATTAGTTGGAACCATATCTAATGCCTCTTCTATATCTTGCAAAGCTTCTTCAGGACGCCTGAAACCATAAATACAGTACCATAATCAGTAATATTAATATTTTAAAATTTTACGCGATTTAGGAAGACTTATTAACCGATCTTTCATTATAAACATGATAATATGTAGTATTTATAATGAATCACACGTCAACCTTTTAAACAGGAAAAGCGATAATAATTTTGCGAAAATGTAAATAAATTACATTCATTTAAAAATCTAAATTTAAAATTAATCAAAAAGCATTTAAAATTATTAAGAAACTAAGTAAAATAATATAAAACTTCAGATAAAATCGAAGACCGCAACAGTAAAAATAATAATTCATATGTAATGATAATTATTAAAAATAAATAAAAGTAAAGTATGATTTAAGTTAAATAAATATTTATAATTTGGAATCAGATAGAAGTAGAGACTTACGGTGAAATTTCGAAAGAATACCAACACTTTATAGAAACGTTCTCTCTAATCAGTCAAATCAATAATACAAAGCTTTTAAAGCCGTTTTGTTTAGCCACAACATTTGCCAGATAATTTATAAAATCGACAATGAACCAATTGGCCAAAACTTAATTGTCTTCATTAACGTCAATTTAAGACCCGCCATACGAAATTAAACAGAACAGTAATTTACTAATAAAACAGTAAAGTACTCTTAAGGGAAGTATTATCGCTATATATACGATGACATTTACAGAAAACATGCACCTGAATCTCGTTCGACGAAAATATGACGTATGCTCGATAAAATAAAATAAAAAATATATGTATAACTTAATCCCGAAAAGCTGTTCTTAAAATCCTCATAAATAAAAATCTAGTATTGATTTCATAAACCCTACTATTATTCCGTTTTGCTGACGTAAATGACGTTCGTGTACGATTTACGATAAAACCAGCATTCAGAATAATACCAAGAACTACCGTAATATTACATGAAGTAATTTATTTTTAAAATATTCATACTTTTCTAAACAATTCTAATGTTAACCAGAAGTTATAAAAGTAAGTTTTACTTCATGTAAGTAATTTAAAAAAAAGTTAGGAAATATATTATTCAATTATTTATTTAAAATTACATTTCCTGTTTTTTCTTGTTTTGCAGGAAAAAAAAATATAATAAAATTATCCTGTTAAATTAAAAAAGAAAATTCTAAAACAGAGAGGTAATTTTCATATTAATTAGCCGATATAAAGAAGAAAATAAAATATTTTTCTTCTGTTATTTAGTTAGCATCTAATTTATTTATAATTACAAGACTTAATCGACCTGTCTTATCTACGCTTATTTAACTCATTTGTTTATTAATGTTTCTTCACAAGCAGAGCTGCTACAAATCAGGCAGAAATTACTTTTCGAATTCATTAAAAGATTGCCTCCAACCTTTAAGTTGAATTATCGTAACGAATATTTTAAAATATAAAATATTAATTGTTCTTCAATAAGATTTTTCTAAAATTTAAATTTACTTTATTGTGTATCAGTCATTTGATCGATTATTTTGCATCTATAGTAATTATTTTTTTTAATTCGCCATAATTAATTGCATACAAATATTTGTTTTTTATTGATGAATGATCTAGAGATGTAAAATTCTAAAAATTAAAATTAAATTAATGAATACGTTAAAAAGCTATAATTTATTTTTATAAAAGATATTTTTAAGAATTTATCTTTCATTGTGTACTCAAAACAGGTATAACGTAAAAATTAAAAAACTTATCTTGAAAAATAATATTTTCAAGAATACTGCAAGAAATTCGTGGAACCCATTATTTGCACTAATCGAGGCCTACCTGTATATATAAACACTCATGCACATACAAGAAACTTTCATTATTAAATACAAACAGTCCACAACTTATATAAGTGGATCATTCTGCAAAACTCAATATAATTAAATCTATTTATGTTGGAGCATGCATTATACAATACTAGTGGATCACAAAGACTTAACATTAAAAATAGTTATAATAAAAAAGAAACACAAGTCGCATGATAAAGCCATTAGTTAGCAAGATTGTATCTAGATCCTCCAAGATTATACACAATCTTGAAAAATTTTGATTCAATTCTAAGTCCCATATTGCAATTTTTTCAGGAGGGCTAAGTTTGGACCTGGCTCATTAATTAAACTTAATTTTATGTAAGTATGGATCAGAGATTCCCTTTATTCAGATGTCTAATATAGGCCTAATCTTACTATTTACTCCATTTCAATAAAGTATATAAAATATTAATATAGAAATACAAATTTTTAGTTTTCATTATTTCTAATATATATTAGAAAATATTTATATTTATAAACAGCACACAGTGTTTTCCATAAAATTATATAATAGAGAGTTCTGATTAGCTGACCAAGAGTATCTCAGTCTGCATCACATTAGATAATTAAAAACTTGAACAGCATGGAAGATTTGGTAAATTATTTAAGAAAATTGAATTTGAATACATTAAGATAATGATGACCACATCATGTTCATCTTAGACCTGCTTTTTGAATATATTGATTTTTATTGTTAATTTAAAAGTGAATTGTTATTCCACTTCATGTTGATTTTTTAATTTTTGTAATAAAACTGCTGTAAATAAAATTAAAAATGTTTTAAATTATATAAATAGAATACCATAGTACTATTTGGACACTTAACAAGTAGTATTAGCACACTAGTTGAACGAGAAATTGCTACTGTGGGATGTCTGCAAGTGTCGATCAGGTTAGAAAATCCAAGATGGCTTCAAATGCATTCAAGTTGTTGTTTGTCGTAATTTTACGACAAAATTTTTTCAACAAAAGTTGAACAATAATTCACTTCCAGATAAAACAGAACCTTGATTAATCAGGACTCTATTATAAATGAGTATTTTTTAATATTAAAAATGAGCAAAGCAAGTGATTATTTTTATAAAATACATATAAATTTAACAAACATTTTTCATTATATTATTTATTATTTTTAATAAGTTTAAAAAATTATTTATATTTGAAATTATTTCTGTATTATTGTTGCAAAATATAAATTGAAACTTCAGTATATTTCTTTAATTTATAAAAAAACTTTAACACTTGAATGTAGATTAAATTATGATTAAAATATTTCAAATAATTTTTGGTAAATATAAAATTTTAGTTTGTATATTGATTTTTTCCATAAAATTGTTAAATATTTTTTAAATATCATGTATCTCCAAAATATTTACTGTAGTTTGTATATATTTTAATATATTTGTTGAAATTTCATTGTGTTAAAAGTAGTAGTAAATTATAATGGTTAATCAAATGTACTTAATAACCTTGGATTTTTCAATCGAACTTAATACAAAGTATACAAATTGTTGGTAGATATAAATATAGTATTCATATAAAATATATATATATATTTGTTTTTCTAATAGTGAATTTTTAATGAACATTATGAAATACATGCAATATTTTGAAATGTATATATTTTATAAAATAAAATTATATCATGGATAATGTAGTTAATAAAATTTTAACATTTTATATATGTCATATGTGTTATATATTGTTGCAAAATTTGTATTTGAAAGTTTTTTTAAAAATATTTAGTAATTAAAAAAAATCGAATGATAATTAATATTAAAGATGTAAAATTTGTAAAAAAAAAAATTAGATATATTTAAAGAGATCATTTAAAAGTTGTTATTTATCATCTCATTAAGAATCAAATATTGAATCTGTTTTTCTGTTAAAATATAAATCAATTTTCTAAAAATGATTATTAAATTTTTAAAAAAATGCAAACTATACTGAACAGAGAGAACTATTGACAGGAAGGAAGGAAAATAATCTATTAAAAAAACTGGCTATTAAGCTGAAAAGTTTAATAGGCAGTTTTTGTCCCTATATACAGTCATCTGAAGATTGTTTTTTTAGGCAAATGTATATAAAACAAGACAAATTGAGTTCTGCATAGCATCTAATAAATTTAGATGTCCCTGCATTTCAATATCTAATAGTAATAGTTAAGAATAGGCTTTTTTCCCCCTCCTAATCTGAAATAAAAGACTAATAATACAGGGTGTCCATAAATGTTTACCCTGATAACAAAACAATGTAACTCTTAATTGGATACAGTAAATGAAACATGCATTATACCACATATGCCTCTACTCATTAAGTTTTGAACCTTATATAAACATTTAATACAGGTAATACACTTCAACATTTAAATCACTTCAACATGTGCACCCTTGGTAACACGCAAAATATCAAGCCGGTATTCAGTTTCTTGCCACTCATTCTGCAACATATCTAGTGTGACTGTGCCAATAGCATCTCTGATGTATTTTGCAATGTCACAATATCAGGAACTGCTGTTTTGTACACAATATCTTTCACATATCCCCAAAGAAAGAAATCTAAGGGGGTAATGTCAGGTGATCTCGGGGGCCATGGAATTGGGCTGTCTCTGCTAATCCACCTGTTGGGGAAGGTTTCATTAAGAAAATCGCAGACTTCTTGAGCCCAGTGAGGGGGAGCGCCATCTTGCTGAAAGATGATAGTGTCTTGCATATCCTGTAGGTGGGGAACGGCATAATTCACCAACATGTCTAGGTAAACATATCCATTTACATTTCTTTCAAGGAAGAAAAATGAGCCAATCACTCGATCACACATTAACCCACATC
This sequence comes from Olivierus martensii, assembly GCA_000484575.1. NCBI lineage: Eukaryota > Metazoa > Arthropoda > Arachnida > Scorpiones > Buthidae > Olivierus > Olivierus martensii. The sequence continues at coordinate 6,456 of AYEL01091900.1, read as the reverse complement.
ACACATTAACCTTTGGACTGTCCCGAATGTATTCTCGTTCGACATGAGGATTTTCTGATCCCCAGATCTGGACATTATGGCGGTTAACTGAGCCAGAAACATGAAATATAGCCTCATCGGAAAAACACACACGCTTCAAGAAATCATTGTCCTCATCCAAACGGTTCAGCATGTCCGTTACAAATTGTTCACGTTTTGGGTGATCATCTGGTTGTAATGCCTGAACAATTTGGACCTTGTATGTATACAATTTAAGATGTTTGCAAACCACTTTATGCAATGTATTCTTTGGCACTTGAAGCTCCTGCGAAGCTTGTCTAATCGATTTCTGTGGCGATCTCGTGAATGCCGTTTGAACTGCCTGCACAGTCTCTTCCAAAACAGATGGTCTGCCGCTGCTTGTCCGTTTCTGAACCGACCCCGTTGCTAAAAATGTTTCCATCCATGTTCTGATTAACTTGACATCAGGTGCTTTCTTTCCATAATGGAACCTAAACTTTCGCTGCACAGTAATCGGTGATTTGGTTTCTGCTAGCCACACAACACATTGAGTTTTCTCCTGGGGGGAAGCCATTTTTACAATATAGCTCACGCAGCGCTCCTTGTGACAAAAGTGTTGAATGAAACACAACTGTACAGAAACTTCATGGGTTCCCTAGTAAACCTGTAATAAAAAACAAACGTTACCATCATAAATATAATTAATATTTAAACTTGAAATCAGGGTAAACATTTATAGACACCCTGTATATTGATATTGACAAATTTTATATTTCTATGTATGTTTCTAAAATATTTGATGCCTGTAAATTAATTAAATTAAAATTTTATTATAGTATAACTGATATAGATATTGTATTAAAATATCAGATTTCAATTTGCATATTACAATGTAGGCCTTCTCTAACCTATATAAAAATTAAATATTACTTAAATTAGATTATTATAAATTAATACATAATTATTAATGATAAAAACTAAACAAAACACTTTGGCATTTTCTGGTTTATGTACATTTAACTTCCATAAATTCAATTTTACATAAAATGTTTTTTTGCAATAAAGAATATAAATTTATATTGTATTTGTAAGTTACAAACGTAAGTTTATTATTTGTAGATTTTAAATATCATATTACTGATAGGATGATATTCCATATGGCATTTTTTTTTTTTTTAATTATGGAATGATATAATGTTCAAAAATATAAATTAAACATTTTTTATATTCAGGATATGTGGGCTGGCCTTGCATGAGTCATTTGTTAAATTTTCAAGAATTTTATGACTGTTAAACATGCCAATGATTATTTACATATACTATTTTCTTCTACTTTTTGCTATTTTTGTATTTTTCTTTCCAAATGGTGCATTCCATATACCACAATTATCAGATTTGAGCCAGTTGTTAAAAATTTACATCACTCCACTGACTATTTCAGCTAGTCCCAAAAATTTTTGATTCAGAATTTTTATTAAATAATTTTTTTTCAAATTTACATAAAATTCAGTTTATATAAAAATTCTATTGTAATTAATTACATAAATTGTATCAACTTTTGTTATGTTTTAATTTAAAAATATATTAAATAGCTTTTTATTATGTTGCCTATAATGTACTGAAAATATATGTCTTCTTATGATAAATTTAATAAATAGTCAATAAACTATTAAAATTCACAAGCATTCTAAGATTGTTCTTTTATTCTTCGATATTTTAGAGAATAAAAAGTAAAATCTTACTTATATGCTTTTGAATTACTGGCTATCTAAATTTATTTACAGTATAAAAACTTTTATAAAGTACATTATTTATTTTAATTAAAATGTTATTTATACACCAATCATCTCTATCGGAAAATTAATTATTCAGAAATATTACTTAAGTAAAAAAAACCGAGTTTAGATCTCAAATTATTTGTATGTTTACTCGTATACACCAATCATCTCTATCGGAAAATTAATTATTCAGAAATATTACTTAAGTAAAAAAATCCGAGTTTAGATCTCAAATTATTTGTATGTTTACTCGTAAAAAAATAATAATTGAAAAAAGTAATTAAAGAATAATAATTCAGCCATTTCATTATTTATTACTATGGCATTAGAACGACAAATATAAATTTACATAATCATTTCTAATTTCAAGATTTATATTTTAAAATTCCCAAACTTAAGTGAATAATAATTTTCCTAATCAAGAATCGAAAACACGGTGGCGTGAAATATAACCACGTAAATCTCGTTATAAAGCAAGAATGAATTGATTTGTGGAAATTCGATAACGACGATTTTCGCCAACGGTATAATTTTTCAGAGGAAGTAAAACTAGGAATTGCAATGGAGGAGCTTCAGAAGTGTTTCGGAGATAACGCAATTATTTATCCATAATTGACGTTATTGATTACTTTGCGTGTTCCAAAATTGTCATTTACATACTTTTGCAGTCTACTGTTAATGATCTGTCATTAAATGTCGTTGATTGAGAGATGTGACAGTAACTGTGCCCCACCCAAATACTGTTATTATCGTAATGGTATTTCATCCGCTTGTGTTAACGTTATTTGCATTACGGTTCTCAAATATAAGAATCACTTGTGTTTATGCGAAAATATCGCAGAAATGAATTTTTGATAATAAATTCTATATATTTCAAATAAAATAAGCAAAGAATATCATTAAATTATTCATTCTAAAGATTTCCAAATTGTTCACGCTGTATATTATTACTTTCTTTAATTTGTATATGCTTATAATTTTTATAAAATATTCTCAAGATAGAGTCCGCATAATTAAACTGAATTTTAGATGAATGTCATTATTAATATTAATTGGAACCGATCGATTGTAAAGTAAATTTAAGGTTTGCATGCTCGAAAATTTCTCTCTTAAGTAGGAAAATGTTTAAAATTAGTCAGAAAGAAAGGAAATCTTTTTAAAAACGCTAAATATAATTCAAGTTAAACAAATGTATAGATTCGAGTCACGTTCAAAGACCTCAACATCCAAATGACGTGAACACACCATCTGGCGTGATGACACGGAACTAAAAACATCTCCATCCAATGCTTTCTCTGAGCACCATTAACAGGTGGAATAATACAAGTACCGTACAGCAAAGTTTCTAAAGACAAATGGCAGTTTTCTGTCCCTCAACCCAAACTACAAATTACCGACTATTCTTTCTATACACGCTAATCTAACATAATCAATATTTCCTTCTTGTAACATTCTAAATCGAAAACTAAATACTCTAAATAAACAAAAAAAAAATCGATATATTAACAAATATGAAATTGCTTTTGGGAAAATTATAAAATAGAAACAAATCGAATTCCATTATATATAGCGAAGAGATGCAAACTAAGAATGTTTTCTCGAAATTTACTTTACTGAATTTTTTTTATATATAAATAAATTTATACATACTGCGTACTATATATATGTATAGATGTATAAATTAATTTTGCATATATGAAATAAATATAACGTATTTTTAATAATCACTCCGGACTAAAGTTTTATTTATTCACGCTTATTCCTATTCTATTTTGTTTATTAAAGAACAAAGAATATTAAATCGCAGAAGGCAAGTTTTCATTAATTTATATTGAAGTATTGCATACATCTCTAATAAAATACATAAATAAAAAATATAAATAAATAAAATAATGTATATGCTGTTTAAAATAATAAAAGTTAAACATAATTACTATGAATTAATTATGCTCTTTCCAATAATCTTCCTGAAATAAGGACATACAAAGCACTGAATCTTTGAGATTTATTTTATAAGATGAATTAGAGTACATTATTTTCAGTACATTATATGCAACATAATAAAAAGCTATTTAATATATTTTTAAATTAAAACATAACAAAAGTTGATATATAAGTTTAATATTTTAACTTCTTCTCTTAACAAAATAATCTAATTAAATTTTCACCATGATAAACATTTTAGTAATAGGTTTACATATAAATGTTTTATGAAGTTAAATTATAGTATAATAAATATTTTACCTGTTTATTGTAAGGATTATACAACTGCCATTGATGCTGCTGATCAAGCGATACAGCTAAAGCCCAAATCTTGGGAAGGGTATTATGTTCGAGCTAGAGCAACAAGTGACAGTGGGTAGGTACAGCATATTATATATAAATTCTGATGATACATTTATATTAATAATAATATCTGTTATTTTATTGCATATGAATTAAATTCCCGATTTTTAAAGTAAACTAAGTCGTAAAATAACGTTGATAATATTATCTAAATATACTTTTAATTGATAAATATTTTATTTTTGTTTAATAAGAAAAGTAAAATAAACAAGAATAATTCGCAATTATTAAATAATGAATGAAGTTTTTAAACTATATAAATAAATATTTAGATAAAGTTAAACCTTATAATTTTAAAACATAACAAAACATAACATATTTATCCTTTTTTATTTTATAGATAATAAAGACTATATTATAAAAAATTATAATTTTTAGAGATGAAAATCAATCAATCTAAAACTGTAAGATTCAAATCTTATATTGAGGATTTACAAGTGAAAATGGAGCAGAAACTGCATGCACAGTGCAATAAATTATAGTTCGTTTCATAAGTTTTTGAAATGCTTAAATTTCTTTTATCATCCTCTAATCTTCGTAATAAAATTCTTTTATTATTATACCTTACCATTCATAAGTTATATAAAAAGATAACGATCATTATTTTATCATTTTAGAATATTATTCGGCTCGTATAAAATACAATTTTGCTTTAAAGTTATTGAGATGAATCTGATTAAAGTATTTCTGTAATAAAATATTATTTATGATATTATTATAACGTATAACAATTTTTTTTTATGCTGAATTATCAATATAATGGTTACTAAGATTATAGAAAAGCTCACTGTTTTGTGAACTGATATCTATCAATAATTAAATCAGTCACATATTTAATCTTCTCATAAAAAAATAAAATAAATAAAAATAAAATAAAATCCTCATTTGTTAAGAAAAAATAAGATCGGTCCGTCGATTTGATATTATTATTTTAATAAGAATTCTTTTTTTGTATTATCAAATATCATTCCATTTTTTCCTCCACGCCACAATTCTATTTTCGCTTGGTAATTAGGAGGAGGAAAAAATCTAAATTTGGCTTGCAATAAGTTTCTTTTTTTTGACTCGTTGGAATCTATTTTGACAAGTTGCGTATTAAATTACAAATCATATGTTAATATCCTGATAGAAAATAACTTTAATTTTTAATTTAAAATGGTTTAACAAACACAATAAGTAAATGTAATTCTACATTCTTTCTTCCTTTAATATAATAAAATGCTTTACATATATTTTAGAAATACTTTCAAGAAATTGTTAAACGAACCAAATCCTTCGATTCGACATCAATAATAAAATTCACAAGAAAATCTAATAAAACAAAAAACAACAATTTTGTCAATCAAGTTGATTCTGCACAGAAATCAACAATATAACCTATTTTCATCTAAAAAAAAATAAGAACAATAGGCTACTAAATTCAATTCAGTTTAAAAATTTAAGTAAAACTGATTTATAAAAATTAAAAAAAGTTAAATAAATAAAAAACTAATTAAATTAAACTTTAAAATTGGTTATTTACATTTGAAATTCGTAAAGAAAAACTTCTCTTAATCCCAAATAATCCTATGTCAAATTTAGACGATTGTCAATTTATTAGCATCTTTTGAATTAAAAAAAATATATATCCAATTTGTGTTTTTAATTCATTTTCAAGTAATGAAAATCCGAAGTTAAGAAAACAGATTTGTCTAGAATTAAATTCAAAAAAAATTTTTTTTTAATTATTCAATATAAATCGCCATTACTACTTTTATTATTTTTATCCATCATTATTTATATCAAGTCAAGCTATAAATTACGAGAAAAAAAAAAAAAATTAAACGATTTATAAAATTCAAACTCTTCAAACTTTTAATAATAATAATTTGTGATAAATTTCAAACCTAATTTTACTTTTTTCGTAAAATTATTATTTAAAATACTTACTTTTAATTTTTTCTTACAACGAGAAAGCCCAATTAAAAGTTGAAACTTTAAAAGCTGAAAATGAGGTAGATCACTCCCAACGGATTTCTCCGATGGAAACTTTTTTAAAGCATATTGAAAACGATGAGTGGCTTCTTTCAATCTATTTTTCTATTTAAAAAAATTAAAATAAAACATTATGAACTTAAATGGATTACAAAAAAAATCAGCTAATAAGATATGAATTTATTATAATTAATTTAAAATAAAAAAAGATTATCCGTTCGTTTCGTACCTTATAAAATAGAGCACCATCCTCTCTAAGTTTATTTAATAACAATAATAAAATATCTGGTTTGCCTTCTGCCAAAGTCCAAGTCTGAGAGCCTTTAGTAAAAAGATAAGTTTATAAAAATTAAAATTA
>AYEL01091899.1:0-75139 GCA_000484575.1 Olivierus martensii | reverse complement strand
TATAATTAATAATAATATATAATGTTTTAATATTATAATGTTCTTTCAGGGATAAAAAATTAGCAAAAAAATATTATGAAAAATTATTCAAAGAATATTGTATAGCAGATCTTAGCCGATATAAAGAAAACAAGGTATTTTTATTTATGTATATTAATTACATGTAACATTTTCATTTAATATTAAAATGTATCAATTTTTAATACATTATATATAGAACGAAATGTTTCTTATTCTTAATATTTTGCTTTTAACAACTATAGAATAATAATAATAATTATTTTTTTTAACACTTTTGCACAACATTGGAACAGTGTTGTTACATTGAACAGTAAATGCCCCACAGAATAATATTGTATAAATAATATGATAACTGTGACTTTATAAATATGATCTCCTTTCTTAGTTATTATAACTTCATTTATCAAACTCCTTACTTCTAATATTATAGTATGCAATTTTATCATAATAATTAAAATTTTTAAATACAGTAGGATTCAATTACAAAATTAACTCAGAAACTGCAATATAATAGAAAGCTATTAATCCAATTATCAAATAACAATTAATAATGTTAAAATTTCAGAATACCTGTAATTCACTAGAATTATTATAGATTGAAATTAGGGGTGAAATTAATTAAAATATTTAAAGAAACCATAGAACAAATCTAAATTTTTTTAAAATGAGTCTTCAAATGCTGTCATACCTGTCATCTGAATTTTAATGAAATAAATTTCAGATCAGATATTCCTTAGTTTCACCTGTTTTTTTTTTTTTTAATCAAATATGTTTTTTTAAGATTATATTTCATTATTTAAAAAAATACGTATAATATTTACTTACTTAACTTTTTAAAATGAAAAGTGATAGGAAGAGATATTGAATTTGCCATAGAAATTCTGCTTTTGTTTGATAAAAAAATTTTGCCTATAAAAAATAGAGAGAATTTTATTAATTTTAAATTATATTAAAATTTATTTTAATATAATTTAAAATTTATTTAAAAAGTGTTTTAATTTATTCATTTATAGCTTTCATCATAAGTTAAAGTTCATTTTTTCTTCAGAGTAAAATAATGTTTTGATGATCTATATGTACTTTATAATAATAATAATAATAATAATAATAATAGCAGATTCCAAACTTATTACAAATAATAACTATATATACAACTTGTATAGACATTCTCATTGAACATAAATATCAATATATATAGTAAATGTTATAGATATTTATATTCAATGAGAATGTCTGATAGGTCTGATAGAAATATATCCAAAATTGGCCATTAGTAATGAGAAAAATCATGTTATTTGTGCATAGGTACATAGGATATAAAAGATTATTTGGGAATAGTTCAGAGGGGAATTATATGATCATTTGAAAAACAAGATTTCTTGAAAATACCAATACCATATTTAATAATTGAAGATAAAAAATTCAGCAAGATAGAAATCTTTAAGTATTTTGAAATCATTATAAATGAATATAACATAAATTTATAAATCAACAGGGCAACAAAGCCTATTATACAACACAAACTTTTAAAATACAGTCAATTCTTGTTATTTGTGATAGTTACGTTCTGTAAATTCTTTGCGAATAGTGAACTATTTTATCCCTATGGGAAATATAGAGTTAAATTCCTGTGAGTCTTTCTTCCCAACATTTTCAGCTTTTGCTTTATGTTTTAGTAGTCAACTACACGAATACGGAATCTGCAAATATTGAGAATCAATTATATAAAATATTTTCAATAGCAAGAAATTTACTACCGGAGACAGTGATAAGACCAATTGTTCTCTATGATAGTGAAATATGGACTACTACAAAACATGATGAAAAAGGAACTAGAGAGATTCAAATACAAAAAAATTTAAAAAAAAATAATTGGATCAATCAAAGACAGTGTAACAGTTAATTGAAGAAGAAAAGTAAATTATGAATTGCAACAAGTTTTTAATAAATCCAATATTATAGCCATATTTAAAGTAAACAGATTTAAGTGGCTGTGTCACTTGGAATGAATGCAAGAAGAAAGCATTGTAAAAATAATTTTTAAGATGGGGCCCCAAAACAAAAAACCAAGAGAATTTACCAGAAAATGGAAAGACAATATGTAGGAAGATATAGTCAGATTTGACATGAAAAACAGCACAGAATGTCAGAGATGGGAGGAATTGGAAGCATGTTGTGGCTGTAGCTAAAAGCTTGCTACCATTATAATGCTCTATAACTGTGGTTCCCAATGTGGGGTAGTTCAAGAATGGTTTTTGCATTTCTTATGATTCTAGGGGTCTCATACAAAATATATAAAAATTTATTGTGTTGAGGTTACTTTTTGCACTGCTTTTATCCATAAATTAATGTTTTTTCTAAGCACTATATTGCTATTAGTGCTTAGAAAGGATGTTTTGTTTATATATTGTGACATACGCATTTTTAAAATGAGAATATACACGGCAGTCAACTGATGACAATGGAGAGAGGGAAAGCCTGACAATAGAGAAGAGTAGTGAGAGGAGGGTAAAGATTTAGATAACCTTTTCTGCTTACCTCTCCTTTCTCACCAGCTGACCACTGTATACATTCTAATTAAGATAAGTGTGGTGATCTTAGAAGAAAGTGAAAAAGTATTTAGTGTGTGCATACAATTATTATTATTGAAGAGCCTTGAGAATATCAATTCATATTAATATTTTTTTTAAACAATTTCTTCCTCAATACTTCAACTGTTCTTTTGTTCTTTTAATTTTCTCTTTCATGGATGCCATGTTCTTTGGAAGCTTTTTTAGACTAAGTTTAATGGCCTTTTAGACTTCCTCCACATGAATAGGAGTTCACTTTTTGAATAATAAAAATTATACAGTGTTTGTCCTGAAAGTAATTGGATTGATACTGGCAAAGACAATTTATTACAGACAACATCACTTACATTTAAAAATCTTCAAAGTAGGACCCTTGTGAAGTCACACAGTGCTGCCAATGTTCTTTCTATTGCTCATTCGCCCTCAGGAATTCCTTCTCCGGGATGCTTCGAAGGTACCTCGTCGTGGCGTCTTGAATGACAGGAACAGTCTGAAAATGGCATCCTTTCATGACCCTCGAGCCGGGGGAACAGAAAAAAGTCGCATTGAGACAGGTCTGGGCTGTATGCAGGCTGTGGCTAGGTTGGAATATTTTTCTTGGCCAGAAACTCCCTGGTCGCCAAGGCATCGATGTTGTCTGTAATAAATTGTCTTTGCCAGTATCAATCCAATTACTTTCAGGACAAACCCTATATGTCATAGGCAGCATTGATATTTTAGAGATGCTTAGGTGGGGCATGACCAAGAAAAGGTTGGGAATCACTGCTCTAAAAAAAAGAAGAAATTGTTTTAATGTCATTGCTGTATTTATTGTACTAGTTATCCCGTGGTCACTATGTGCTCAAATACACCGAAAACGAAACATTTATTTCTTATCTATCAAATTTGAGATTTTTCATTTATTTAGGAAATCTTGTTTATAATGCTTTTTGCTTGTTTGTTTTTCTCCTTCAAACCAACTTTGAAATTTTCTTTACATGAAATTGGCAACTGACAAACTACCGATTTACTGATTCCGTTGTTTAGATAATAATTATAATTTTTATCTTAAAATAAAAAATTACAATTTCTGAAATGAATAAAATATTTAAATTTTGAAATAAATTAAATGTTATTTAAATACAACATTTATGTAGCCTTGAGGCGAGGAGGAAACTCCTCTTCACATTTTTATGTGAATGTGTGGCCCTTTCGTGGCTTAGGCATAATCTCTTGGGGATGTATTTTTCTGTTCCTGAGGATCTTGTTTCCGTCCCATTGAAGAATATACTGCTTGGGGATGTATTTTCCTGTTCCCGAGGATCTTGCTTCTATCCCATTAAAGAATATACTGTCGTTTTTTCGGAGGATCTTGCTATTGTCCCATTGAGGAAAGTACTGTCATTTGTTTTAAAGACGGAGCCTTCTTCTGGGATGATTTTTGGGGGTGCACAATAGACCAATGTTGGTCGCAGTGCTTGGACTGAAATAGGAATAGACCTATGTTGGTCGCAGTGCTTGGGCTGAAACAGGCCCCTCCCTGCAGTGCTTGGGCTGAAACAGGCCCCTCCCTATTGTACTACTACTACTAATCTCTATTGCACTATGAATTTTTGATTTACTGAAAGATGTCAATAATATTACAAATAATTATTCTAGCAGCTGCAATGGCATTCCATAGATCATCCCTATTAATGTTACATCATTGAAAGTATATTTTATTCTTATTGGCTGGATCAGATGGACTTTTATCATTCATGAAAAAGCTGGAAATATGGAACCTAGAATTAAACATAATTCTCCAAGGTAATTAGTGATTGTTTTACCATGCAGATCAATGCCATATCTTTGTAACAAAGTGATTAAAATTATATCAAACAAAATATTCTAAGCCAAATTAACTCCTAGCATAATAATTTAGAATTAAACTATAATTTTAATAATAATAATTTTTTAAAATCAAAGCTAAGGTGCTATCATCTGCTGACTAATTTTACTTTAATAATTAATTCAGTAGATGATGGCACAATAGCCTTGATTAAAAATAACAATAATAATATTAAAATTATAATTTATTTCTAAATTATTACATAATGGATTAATTTGGCTTAGAATATTTGATTATTTATTTAATATAGTCTATATGCAGTGTAGGGCTGCTATTTTTTCAATATTATAATACCTGGTTATTATAACCTCCAGATATTGTAATAGAAGATAGTGAATGTAAATATGACAAATTACTAAAATTTATCAACAGGAAAATACATAAAATGTGCATTAATTCATAAAATATGTTTTAAATATATCTAGTAATGAATTTGCAAGTGTTTTTAAAAATATCATGCAGAATTTTAAAAATTTCATACAAAAAAATCTGAGGATTATAAAGAGAAATTTATTCTACAATAGAAGATTGTTTATCTGAACAAACAAACAAAGAACACTGAGAATTGTTGTTCAGGTTAATATGGATGCTTTTAGCTGTTTGGGATTCAAAGACAATAAGAGGATTTATTCATTAATAATACATTTTCACTATTTGCAATTTTTTTTTATGATATTTGCATTAAATAAAAGAGTTTTCAATCATATACGTGTTAATGTTGTTTATTTTGTATGATAACTCATTAAAAGTTTCAGTTCATTTTTCTAATGAAAGGTTAAAATATCTAATATTCAAAAATATTGCTTATTTAAAATAGCTCTGGTCATAACCATTTCGGATAAAGAATTTTCTACTGCATCTTTAAATATTTAATCTCAAAGCAATGCAATTTTAGATCTTTTTGGAAATTATGAGAAATTACACTAATTATGGAATATATAATTTTTATTTAAGAAAGAAGTAATAAATAGATATTATAATTAAGATTTTTGATAAAGTAAATAAAAAAAAATTTAACAAAATTTATAATTTATATTTAGAATAATTTGTATTTATTTTAAAGATTAATAAATACAAATAAAATAGAGAATTGTAAAATTATTACATAAATACATATATAAAGGAAAGAAAGGTAACTTTTTATTAAATTCATATCTAGAATTATCTTAATAACTTTTTGACAAATTTTATTGTTCAAAGTGTTTAATACTGTATACTCAAAAAATTTTACATAATTAATATCAGAATCAATTTTTGTGCAAAATTTCACATTTGCAATCAACACATTCAAACAATTTTAATCATCAGTCCATATATTTCTCATCAGAGAAAAATTTCTTTAATTGATATGATTTATTTCCAGAAAATGGGTCAAAGGTATAAGATATAATTTGTATATATATCAATATAGCTAATTCACATTTTAATTTTATAGTAGGATTGCCAAATATTCATAAAATTATGGATTCGGTTTGGTAGTGTTCATTGTGATTGAATAAATACATAAATAAAAACACAATAAACAAAATATATCCAAATTCACTTTTAAATCTACAAACAATACACAGTCATAAGCTCTCCGTTAAAGTGAAAAATAATTATTTATTGCAAAGTACTTTCAATTTTAATAAAAAACTGAATATTTATAACCATTCTATCTTGTTTTGATATAAGATGTAATATTTGCACTGAAAATGGTTTATTAAAACCGAAAGTACTTTGCAATAAATAATTATTTCTCACTTTAACAGAGAGCTTATGACTGCATATTGTTTGCACAATAAACAACAATATAAAATTAATATCAACATTTACTGTTTATTTGTGTATTTAATTATGGATTTTTCATTGACTAATAAATTTAAACTTTGGAACTAATACAGATAATGAAAATAATAACAAACTGATTAATGTTTATACTACTATTTTTTAGTGTGTTTTGTTCATTCACTTGCAAAATATCTTAAATTTTTTTTAATGCCAACATTAAATATTGAAAATATTATACATAAAAATTATTTTCAAATTAAAGAATTATGTACAATCTAGATATTTACTATAATAAACTGCAAACCAAAAATAAAAATTAAATCTGGAGTCTTACACAAAAATTGAAACAGCAACAATCCTGATGTAGAAATATCATCTAATCTGCTCACGTATTTATCAATTTTTATTTTACAGTTTATAATATGTAGATACTATAAAACTTGTTGTTATATGCTTGCAAAAGTTTTGGACAATTTTGTTGTGGCATTAATTCATCCCCATGGATGGAACAAAAATAAACTTTTAAGTATAATTTTCCCAAAATGTAATATTGTTATTAAAAAACTCATCAGATTGGTCGAGCCAATTTGATGATCTCAAAAAATGATAGGTATTTCTTGATTATATTACATAGAATGCTATCATATTCTTTATATTAATATTTACAAAATTGATATGTAAAATTATTATAATAAGTAATAAATTTTCTGAATGGAGTGTCAAATTTATTTTTTTCTGAATCTGATCAACCTAAATAATACTGTATCTACTTCGTTATTTGCGTGGATCAAATGATTAGTGTTTATTAAAGAAACTAATTGAGTGATATTATAGTTTCTGATGTTATTCAATAAATCACAAAATAAAATTTAATATAGTATTCTTTTAATAATATAACAAACAAAATGACAATATGGGCATAAATATGCTTACCTGGTTGTTGTTGTGTCATCATTTTATATATTATAATTGTTATATACTATACTAATACAAATATTGGCTGAACATTAATCCTTTCCATTTATATTAAAAATAGGTCAATATTGTTTACTACGAATTACAGTAAATATATATTATCTTATTAAAAATATATTTATAAATAAACAATTCAAAATAAAATTTCTGATATGCGAACGAAAAAATAACAATAAACCAACAGCTGAAAACATAAATAAACACCACCTATCGTCAAATAATTTATTTTCAATTAAATTTAAAACATGTATTTCTATTTTTTAAGAATATTTCTGTTTAATTAACAAATGTTTATACAAACATTTATTAAACAATAAAATCGAAATCGTAAAAGTTTCGAAAAGTTTGTTAAACAATAAATTATACTGTCCCAGATTTGAGTTGTTTATCCCGCAATGAAAACTGTCCCGGATTGGATCTATAATCTTTTTAACATTTTTGCAACGGCACAAAGTTGCTGCTATTAACTGACAACAAATGTTTCTACTTGTATATGAAAAGTATTGAATATGATAAAAATACTATTGTGAGAGTTATTACAAAAATAGCCGATTTAAAATTCAAATCATAAGAATGGATATGCAGTATCTATTACTCACTGTATGTCACTGATGCAAAATGGATAGAAATATTTAGTCACTTTTTATACGAACAACATACCATTCAGGAATATTAAGAAAATAATTGAATTTTTATTACGCTTGCTAGGCACCAATGGTGCAACAGTCCAAGCGGTCGGATTGTCCGCATGGAAACGCTTCGGCTTTCCACTCTGGAGAACCCGGGTTCGAGTCTCGGGTCCCACCCCTTGAAAATATTTATCATGGGGTCCGGGCCGGACCCGTCGATCCCCGTCCTCCACAATCCGGTTGACCCCTCCGCAGGGGTGGGTAGCCCGTGAAAGGGCTTGTTTCGCCCTGCCTAATAGTATTCTGCCATAATGGAATGTGGCGTCATCTGTTGACAAAAAAAATGGTGCAACGGAAAGTTTTTCAGTGGTGAATAAGGTTTACACATCAGAAAAAACGCAGCTGTGAGTAGAAACGTTGAAAACAGGCGGCCGGATGCAGTGACGGATTAAGATCGGTTGAGACCTCAGGCGGAGAAGAAAATATTGGGCCCCTTAAAAAAAGAGAGAATCAAGGGAATAAAAATACATACAGAGTGATCGGTTAACGAACACTTTCGCGAGAGATTTTTTATGTTCGGATAACGAACACTTCACAGAACAAACTGTGGGACCCACGGAATGACAGGTTGATCGGATGGCCGCTTGGTAAAGCTGTGTCTACAATGTCTTTATACAATGTCTTAATGAACTTTCGCCAGTATTGACGTCATTGCACTCCTCTTCTCTTCCAGCACAACAGTTTGACGTCACAATTCACTGCAAATATTCTTTTCGGTTATTCGTTCTTTCTATAAATACCAATGAAAGCCCACTGTCGATTGGTCTATTTCTGCGGGAAGAAATTTACTTGTTACTCGCAACCTCGTGGTGATGTCTCGCATCCATTTACGTCATATCGTGTCGTGTCCTTAAAGAAATCGGAGATTTTGAGACGAAATCAGGTTTTTGCAAGTTCACACGATCGCTAAGTTTTAATTAGATTGTGACGCTAGTCATCGTGCAGTTTTCGTTGGAATAAAGTGACGATGTAACCATTCCCAAGCACGAAACTCCCGCCAGGCAGCGCATTTATACCATATGACAGTCAATGGTAGTAGAAGGCATAGTTGTCATATGCACGAGAATTCTCGTAAACATACGATAATTTTGGATATGTGTATGAGCATACGTCTATCTCGTACCCGGGATTTACGATAATTTTCAGATTTCTTTGAGAATAAAAAGTCAAAACTTTTTCTTCAATCAAAAAAGTACTATCTCAGTTTGTATACTTGTTAGTTTCCCTTCGTTTAACGAGAAATGAATATAATCTATTCAAGTAAAGAGGACTGCTGGACATATTCCATTTAAGCTGTATTTAGGGCATAGAACTCTGTAATTTAGGGGTAATAAATAGTAAGATAGGGTAAAGTACTTTTAACACTAATCATTTCAAACCATTAGGAGTTAATTGTGAGTGAATCTTGCACAGCTGGAATGGTTTAGCGGTGTTTTTAAGTAAACTTAGTCCAGAAAAACTACAAAATTTACATCACAGTATTTTAAATTTTCAATTTTTCAAATTTATCAACGTAATATAAATATATTTATCACATTATTACAATAAATAATTTTGTAATAAAATAATGTAAACGTAATATAAGTTTTCAATAAATCTCAAATTATATTCATTAAACAAGAATATAGCGAGCGTGTCATAAACATGTAAGAGCATCATCAAAAAAACATTGGACGGCTGATGGCAAAATTGATGATTTCTTGGAAAATCAATCAAGTTTTATCATTTTAATTAAAATTCATAATTTGAACAATGAAAATAATGATAGCAGTAATGTATCCGAAACTGAAGAATTAGATTCAGCTGAAATCAGTATTGAAGGAATTGATTTATTATCCGATTCATTTATTTTAATGAAAAATTAACATAATGAAACCAAAAAATAATTAATAAAATTTTTATTATTTGGTACATGAATGTTGTTGTATGCATTTCTAAATTTAAGAAAAAGTTTATTTCCTTCGCTAACCAACAACCCTTTCAGTATGTTTTAATGGTAAGTACGAGAATAGTTTCAAAAATACATAAAAATACGAGAATTCTCAGAATCTTGTACGTGATTATTGAACATTACATACAGTTTAACAACCTTGGTAGAAGGTGAGACAGAGTATTGTGATTTTTACTTGGATGTCTCTTGGTTCATCAAACTTGTGCCTCTTGAAATCTTCAATCATGCATTCGCGAAAAGTACGTACATCTAACGTCTGTTCTACAAGTGGAAACGACAAGGAGTTTGGAGGTAAGTGCACGTAACATTATCAATTGTGTTTGAATGAACACATGATTGACCCAACACGCTGCTTTTTGACAAATGTCGTGATAAAGAGCAGTTCGAAAAGAATTATTTATTAGGATCTATATTGGGTAAAGGTGGATTTGGTACAGTTTACAGAGGCGTGAGAATCAGAGACAATCTGCAGGTGAATCTGGTTCGCGTTTTTTCTTCGCGTGTTTCTCGATAATTTGCATATCCGTTCAGACACTAATAGATTTCAATAAATGTTTGTTAGATGGCCATTAAGAAAGTTATGAATGAGAGAGTACTCGTGTGAGGATAGGTCAGTAATTTTTATTGTGATGATTTAACATTGTTTCTGTTTTACGCGGTAATGGGCGTAGTGTGCTGAGGCTAACATTGTTGATGCAAGACGTCACTAAACAGGAATGCTAGTCGGACAGGTTGAGATGACGTGGAAGTGCTTCCTTCCCCTGTTTAATTTCCGAAGTTTATTAAGCATTTTTTTCCCCTTTTTATCGCAGGTCGGCGGATACAGAGTGCCAATGGAAATATGTCTTTTACGGAAGGTGCGGCACATTAAAGGTTGCCAACAGATTGATCACACCGATCAATCTGTTGGATTGGTACAAGAGACCTGACTCGTTCTTAATAGTGATGGAGAGACCCGAACCATTAAGGATCTATTCGATTTTATCACTGAAAAAGGTTATTTGGAAGAGAATACGTCGCGTATGTTATTCAGACAGGTGGTGGAAGCGACGGTGGCGTGTCACAAAGTGGATGTTTTCCCACCGCGACCTCAGAGAAGAAAACATATTAATGGACCTTCGTTCGAAGCAAGTGAAGATAATTGATTTCGGTTCTGGAGCTTTTCTGAAAGATACAAATTTATACGGATTTTATTGGTGAGTTCTCTCTTGTTGTCATCTCTTTTTTTGTAATTGTTTAAAATTGTTTTTGTAAGTGACGACAGACATCGGCTAGACTGACGTCACTTTTGGCACAGTGTCAACTAATCAATAATTGTATCACTTGCTCGACCATTCAACACGGTTTGCTTTTCAGGGACGAGAATGTATAGTCCACCGGAATGAATCCGCTTCAGTTGGTACTATGGTGGCAGTGCGACTGCATGATCTCTCGGCATACTTCTATACAACATGGTATGAGGAGACATACCCTTTCAACTAGACCAGAGATTCCCAACTTTTTCTTGCATCGACCCCTTTTAAAAGAATGGCTTTCTTCATCGACCCTCCTTTCATTTTTCTTTATAATATACAGCATACAACAAATCATAATAACAAATAATTGATATAAATAACTTAAAGATAACAATTAAACTAAGAATATGAACAAAAGTTTTGAAAAAATAGTTTATATTAGATTTATGTTTAATTATTTTTTGTACTATTATCGTTTTTAATTTTACAAATATAAACAAGTTTTAAGAAACAAAATCACAGATTCTAATTGCACAAAAGTTTGATATTAATTAAAGTGATTGCTGTGCTTGATATATATATTGATGCAATTTTTTAATATTTGACATAAAATTGCTTAACTTAATTCTTAAATCACCTCCTTCAAAAATATTCAACCTGTTTCTTTTTTTTCCGTAGTAAATTATTGACTTGACTAAAGCCTGATTCCACTAAGTAAGAAGAAGGAAAAGTCAATAATGTTGGTTCCGTAACAACTTTTATTTGGGAATATTTCTCTCGGATGACTTTTAAATTCCAAAACTTAGCATACCCATGTGTTCCAAATAAGACTTGTGCTTGAACATCCTCCTTCAATGCAATCAACTCTTCTTGTATCATAATATCAAGATCAGCTATCACTGCAGCTGTTCTATGATCCATGCTGGCACATTTTTATTTTCATGTCTTGGAAGCAAACATTAAAATCTTTTAAATTTTGCAAGTGGCTTGTATAAAATAATATATATCTTCTGAGAAAATGCAATCCTTTTCAATAACGGACAATTGCAAATTAAAAATTAATTTATTTTAAAAAATTTTATTGGTTTTAAAATATATTAAATAATTTTAGTGTATTTTTTCCTTACTACATGATATAGCTTTATATCAATAAACAATTAATTATCAATTTTATTAATAAATTTTTGTAATCAATGGGATCTTGATCTTGATTATGCTGATTAATCGCTGGTGCATATTCGATTATCGACCCCCAATAGACCCCTTGATCATCATTGACCCCCTTTAAAATTTCATCGACCCCGTTGGGAACCCCTGAACTAGACGAACAAATACTCAGGGGTGAAATCTGCTTTCGGAGAAAACTCACAACAGGTATCAGTTCTCGGATCCCCAATTCTGAACTGTTCTCGCCTTTTACAGTATTCACATCTCCCTTAATCGTTTCATAGTGCGAGGATCTGATCAAGAAGTGTCTGTGTCTTGAACCAACAGGTATCAGTTCTCGGATCCCCAATTCTGAACTGTTCTCGCCTTTTACAGTATTCATATCTCCCTTAATCGTTTCAGAGTGCCAGGATCTGATCAAGAAGTGTCTGTATCTTGAATCTGAAAATCGTTTGACACTAGAAGACATGATGCTCTACTAGAACAGATCCAAGAAAAATTCTCTAGATCATACTAGATATTGTCGACAACTAGCCAGGAAAGTATATGAACATTTAAGCAGTCAGCCAAATGGTTAATTTATTCATTACCTTGTATATATTTTTTATTTGTTTGATTACTGTTAATTTATTTTGTTATTTTAAAAGGCCGAACTGTTGTGATATGCCAGATCTCTTGATGAGAGATATATAGAACTGTACAAATTTCTCCTATATTTTTTTAAAAAAACCTTTCATAAAATGATTATATGAAAAATAAAAGTGTTTTATTTTTGTACAGAAGTCATTCCTTAAAAAAGATAAACATCTTTTGAGTAAATTTATATGAAACGGTTACATTTAATAGAATTTGATTAATTAATAAACAGAGATCAATTACTTAGAATATATTAATGGAACTGTACATTAAAATTTTGTCATTTAAAAGAGCTTCTATAAAATTTAATATATTTACAACATTTTAAACATACTTTTAACCCCTACACTTCTATAATAACCGATTTAAATTACAAAATGCCATTAAGACGTTATTTGTTTACGGATTTAATATCAAATTATGTATACATAAACAGGAAGTAAACTATGATACTTTAAAGCGAAATTTATGAGATTGAGATTTAGTTTTCTAAAAGACGCGATTAAAAATTCAAAGCGAAAGTAAAAAAATAATAACAGCGACACTTCTGACGCGGGAATTCACACATGCGCAGAAACATGGACTCTACACGCTTATTCCTTTATTATATATGATTTAACATATTTTCTTTCATTATATATTTATTAGCATAAAAATACGAGATTTTATGTTTTCAATAGTTATAGATTAAGATTTTTGTCTGTAAAAATATAGTGCTTAGCTGTCTCATTATGAATTCAACATATTCATATGATCACTACAAAACAAACAAAATAAGAAATGTGACTATTTCATTCTTTGTATGATAACTTGAATTTGCATATTCAATTTTTATGTATTTAGAAAATTTTTAATTTGTAAAAAATTTATTGTAATTATTACAATAAATTTTTAGAAATTAGAATACCACTTAGAATAATTCAAAACTTTTTTAATGTTCCAACAATAATAAAATAATGCTATAAGCTGTACAATTTCAATTTAACTTTTTCTTTTTTTCAATTTAACAGTGGATCAATTAAAAAGAATATTGAATTGTCTTATTTTCATGCTGTTTATGTAGTGCTGGAGTTATATAATTTAGAACATTATTTTATTTAAAATATTACATCTACACATTGACAAAATATCTCTAAATCTGAAATTAATTAATTTTTAGAAAGTTATAATTTATATGAAAATATTTGTGAAAATATCATGGTCTTATTTTTCCTTTTTTACTATAATTCTTAATTCTTCAATAAATTTACAAATTCTGAAATACTGGGTGCATATTTTATATGCATAATAATGATTTAGGTATAGTGATATTTGAAATTAGATGTTCACATTATAAAAATTTGTGTTATTCTTTTTATAAATTGAATGTTTTACATCTTATTAGCATGATAATTATAATATAGTTTACAAAAACTTTAATAAGTATAATGTTTTGAATTATGATGATTGTTTTTGATGATATGATTTAGATTCTGTTTTATTTAATTCTTAAATATTTTCAATATATTATTTAATAGCTTTAATATTTATTAGTACTTTAATACAAACCCAGACTTATTTGATAAAAACAATTTAATGGAAAAATATAAACATAATTTTAAAATATATATTCCATTTAGTAGCTTTAAAAAATATGAAAATAACTTATTTTTCTATTTATTAAAGTAAATGGTCTTAGTATTAGATTATTGTTCTTGATCTTAATATACATTTGTCAAAATATCATGTCTATATATATATTGTTTAATTTTATTAAACAGTTCATGGATTATATTTCACAATTAAGAAATTATAAATCCTTAATTTTGTGAATTGATTATTTTAAAATTTTCATTTGTGCTTAATTTTTTTAAAAATAAAAAAACTAAATTAAGAAATAAAACTATTTACAATGAATTTATTATCTATCCAGTTTGAAAAATTTTGTGCATGATATTGCTTTACCTATTTCATTTTATTTTAGTGCACACAAAACACACAGATACAAAATGAGTATGAGTAGTGGTGGAGGTTATTGTGATTGTGGAGATGAAGGTGCCTGGAAAACTCATGCATTTTGTGAAGTTCATCTACAAGCTAAAATTCAGGTTTTAAAATAACATATCTTTTGTTATATTTTATGTTAAGAAATTAAATTATTAATTTATTTTTAACAAAAAAAATTGTGAAGTATAGGGAAAAATTGATAACTCTTAAATTATAAAATATTGATGTGTGTTTTGAAATCCCACAGTGATCTTTTTTCATGGGCTAAAAATAATAATTGATTTTAGCTTATTAATGCTGCAACCAAATTTTATTAAAGTTTCAAGTAATATATCCTAGTTTTTGAAATGAAAATTTCCATTTAAAAAAATAATTGGTTATCAGATTTCTCCCAAACTTCTTAAATTAAATAGCGAGGGTGGCGGTTTATAGAGGGGCGGCTTAAAGAGGTTTGACTGTATATAGATTAGAAAAGGCAAGACATACAGATGTTCGGTTTCTGAAAAGATGTGATTTTTCAGCAATGAGAGTGATTATCATATCAAAAGCAAAAAAACTTAAAAAGATTATTTCTTATTTTACATTTTAGAAATTTTTTAATTTCTTTAAAATTGTAACAACAGTATAATATATATGAATATTGTATGTACAATAAATATTGTTTATATAATAATCTGTATTAATAAAATCATATACCCTAATACTTTATACAAACAATTCTCAACTTTTTGACTTCTGTGAATCTTGAATAGATCACTATTAGAAGGATGTAAAACCCTATGCCATTTCTATGTTTTGAATTTCAAAATAAACTAATGCAAATTGCAAAGTCGCGAATTTGAACGACTGTCAATTAATACTAATCAAAGTCGCGGATTAGAACGAATGTCAATAACAATAACTATAATTAACCTAACGGTTCTAGCGACTCTGCAATCCAGAGTTCGGCCTGAGCTCAGAAAAGTCACGAATTTTAACGAATATCAATATTATTATACAACTAAACCTGACGTTCTAGCGATCTGCATCCAGAGTTCGGCCTGAGCTCAGGTCTTTATCTAAGTTCTAACTTAATACTAATCAAATTAATACAACAACAACGTAACATCTAACAGACGAAACGATATCGGAACTTAACTACAGTACTGATTAAGTGTTAGAAGTGAAACGAACAAACTATGTTAGAACTTACACTAATAAAATGAATAAATTTCCAAACAAGTTAAATAATAATAAAACAATAATTTTATTAGACTCAAAACACTTACAAAAATGTTAGCAAACGCTTTATTGAAACTATCATAAAGCAAAAAACAAAGTACCAACAATACTTGTTTAATCCAATTCAAATATCAAAAATCCACAAAGGAATACTACTACTTAATACTACTTAACTTCTAATACCTCCACCTCCGATACAAACTTCGAACAAGAGTCGATCCTTACAAAGAAACCCAATTGTTACTTTCGCCTATTCTACGTCTGGAAATTCCACACCTCAATTGGCTGTTCGGATGCATCCACTTTTATACTCGAGTGACGAACACTTCCGCACTCGCTCATTTACATACTTATACGTAACAAGTTCAAAGTTATTAGTTTAGAGTAATTCATTCATGTCATTATCTTTACAATTAATTTATATATCGAACAAAACACCGATACGGATCATTCTTATTTTCACATATCAGTTTCAGTGGTAAAAATTATGTAGATAAGATGACATCATTAACCGGGATAGCTCTTCCGGAGACAGGTTCCAATTCCGTATCACATGATTGCCAACTACGACGGAGAAGGTGGAAGTAAGTTAACTTTTAAACTAAAATATAATACGTTAGCATATAAGAAAATAACGATAAATAATAGAGTGTATAATAAAATAAAAAATAAAAGTTAACTTCCTCACAAAATTACAAAAGATTTTATTTAATTCACAAATGAAAACCTTGAGTCTATGACAGACCAGTGTGGATATTGGGTTAAAGTTTATATGCTTTCATATATGCAATTACTTTTTCATAATTAAACTATTTTTTGAAAAGCAGATCATCAATTGTTGTGCCTATTTAATAAAGTGCTTCTAACAAAGATAAGAGCTGAAAGATATTCACACACATATTTCAAGTTCTTTTTAACTAAATTCAGTTCTATGAAGTATAGAGAAAATGATTATGATTTCAGAATCTTTGAATAGTTGAACTTGATTTATTAAGACTATGCATAATAATAAATTTTAAATAACATCAGTCTTCTTTAACTATTAGTACAAAATTTAACCTGTCATATAAAAACAAGAATAGAATATTTGTTTATATGATTGAGTAATGTATTTGTGTTAACAGCTGAAGAGAGTCAAATAATAATTAAAAATTTATTACAGTTGTATTTTTAAATTTAGCTTTAAAATAATATTTTCCTATCTACAAGAACTACTACTATTCAGAATGAATAGCATTATTTTGATTTATTAATTCATATTCTAGAAATATGATTTCTTTAGACATTTGCTAAATCTCTCTGATATTTATATAAAAAAATATTTAAGGATTCCTAATTTGATAATCTCTGACTTAAAACAATTTTTACTTATAAGAAAAACAAAGTATTTACTTTTATTAAAAATAAAAGAATAAAAATTTTAATAAGATCATTCTTTTAAAATTTTTACTTGTGTAAGTGCTTTCTTTTTTTAGTTTTTATAGAACACAGGATGAATAAAATCTTATTTATGACAGCAACTCTTTATGATGGAAATTTACTTAAACTGCCCACTGTTAATGGCTTTACAATAATGGTGACTACAGCAGCATGGGTGTGTTCCAAACCTCAACAGTAAGTCATCAGTGATTAGTCTCTTTTGACATCAGAAATAACTCAATATCAGTTTGTTTCTAGAATTTGCTGAGTATAGAGATAAGATGCCGGCTAACATGGTGATGAAGAAGACAATAATGAATGTTATAACTTCATTAGCATCATTAGAAAGCACTAAAATGTATTTGCCAATAAACAATGATGATGATAATTATTTATTACACTCTCTAACTTTTAAAATCTTATCATCTAGTATGAACTACTTTTTCTGCAACGTTGGATAAATGGTGTAAACCGGTGTCAACACATTCACCACCTAGAGATTGTGATGACTGTGTTGAGCATCTGATGAGCTCAACACTGATTGGCATGTTGTATTTTGGAACGGTTTGCTGAGATTTTTTACTCATCACTGATTAGTCTGTTGAGGTTTGGAACATACCCTTTACAATGTTTTTTCTATTATCTGTTTTGTTTTAATTTAATAATGTTTCCTGAAATATTTGCAGTGAAATTAAATGATATATAGAAAAATTCATCTTATGAAAAAATAATTTCCACAAAATTTTCTAATTATTACATATATTGAAAAAAAGATTGTAAATGACATGCAGTTTATCAGCTTCTGTAGAAAAATAATCACACACAAATTCTACAACCAATATAACATTATCAGGAAAATCCTTTTCCATCTCCTCCTCTATAAATTAGATTTCTAAACAGGCCAAATTTCAGCATTTTATGTAAATAAAACCATGTAAAGTTTCATTTTCCATTATTATATTGAATTTTAATATATAACTTTTCATTAGATTTTCTTGCTACAGATTTTTGTATGCAAATTATATAATACATTTGCTTATAAAATATATACATTATATTATATATTCGAACTTATTTTTTTATATGATTTATATAAGCTTCATGAATATATAAATAAAAGATGAATATATTTATTTTCAATAATTAAATTTAAAAATCTAATTATTAAATGCAAATTTTTAAAGGTTCTAGTCCAGTAGAGCCCATGACTTTGGGCTCACCATCTAATCCAAACACACCTTCACCCACTGGAAGTTCCCAGTATCTACCTGGTTATTTAACTGGTGCCACAACTCCAACTGTTCCTCCAGTAAGAATTTTTTTTTATATATATTGTCTCATGTACAAGTAGTTCTTGACTTACAATAACCACTCATGCTTATGACAGTGATGTAATTGATAAATTTTGTAAATGATCAATGCATTTCATATGTATACAAGTCCATGTGAGTCTGATGTACAGAATATATATATATATAATTTTAGTAATTGTTAAAATTTCAATAGAAAAGTAGGCAATAAACGGAAACTGTTTCATAAATTTGTGAGAAAAGTTTTAATTACGTCATAATAGGTATCGAAATTTTTAGACACCCGTAATATATTCAGAAATCTTATTATATAATACGACAGTTGGGGTTAAACAATTATTTTTTTCATTTTAAATTCAGCTTTGCAAGCATACAGTCTGTTAGTTAAACTCTTATCACTAGTATTAGGTGTAGCCCTTCTTTACTGGCTAGGCTTGTCCTAAAAATCTGTTATCTCATGCTTTCCTAAGGGGATTTTCATTTCCATGGCCCGAACAAAGTTGCAGCACAGCCGGGATTATATATGTGTGTACTATCGCTATGTATGTTAGCCCTTCTCTTTGCTAGGGAGAAACCTCCTTTCAAAGGGGACTATTTCTGGCACCACCTTGTCTTCCGCGGGCAGTAAGTGCTGTAGCTTCTTTCCGGTGGTGCATGTACGTGATCTTGTTGTACATGTACGAGCGGGCTTAGCGATCCTGCAGAGTTCCTGCGAACTTGCCTACGCCTTGTTTTTTCTCTTCCATCCAAGTTCTCGTGTTGTCCTCCTTTGTCCCTCTCAGTGTGGACAGTTGTTGACCTCTTAACCGAGGGTTGTTTTAGTGGTCTCCGACTAACGGAGCGTTGTTATCACTCTTGTTTCTAGCTGGGATTGTCATTTCTCTCTCAGTTAGTTCTTCTGGTCTGGCTTCTGCCAAAACTCCCTTTCTGTTCGTCTAATCCCTATGATTAAAGAGTGCCATTAGGAGTCCAGTCTCGGCTGTGACACCAACTTAAGGCTAAACTTTATGAGGGAAGTATGCTTCCTAGCCTTTTCTCCAGGCTAATATCGTGTGAAAAAAATACAGAATTTTAATTCATGCTAAATTTTGCAGTTACTCTTACGGTTTTTTTTATGTTCATATAGCTAATTTACAGTAGAATAATAGAGTTTTGTAGAATACTTATTGTCAAACCTAATCGAAGTTATATTACCGAATTTTTGCTTGCTATCTACTAAATGCTTATTTAAAATATTTATCTGTTAGTAGTAGACTTGATAAATACTGATATTGTTTATAGTTTTCTACAACTTTTATATATCCCAAAGAATATTTTTTATAGTATTTAAGTCTCAATACATACTGAATTTCATTTTTTGTAATTGTGTTAAATAGACAAAGTTTAATTGGTATTTGTCTTTTATAGGGGCCCCCACGACGCGACTGATCGCTTCCAGTCGCGTCGCGTCAGATTCCGTTGTTAAAGAACCACGTGATCTAAAACTATCTGACGCGACGCGACAGGACGCGTCGCGATAAAAGACGAGTACCGTTTAATTTATGATTTGATTGTTGATAAGACTAAAATGTTTAAATAACATGTTTATTACACCTGTTAGGCTAAGTGTTTTACTGTTAATTGTCTAGCTGTAATTTGTTTTTCCTTTTTACTATACTTTGTCCGAGGTCCGGCAAGGGTCAAAATGACCGAACTGTAAAAGGATTATAGTTGACGTCACAAAACGGGTCGACTCATCTCGGGTTCTCCCTGTGGTATGAGGACGCGCGAGGAAAACGGTCACAGTTCTTTTCCATTAGGAATACCTCATTTGATTCCTCTTTTGCGCGTTTTTGGTGACAGTTTTATTGCTAGTTGAGAAATTTTCTACAGTAAACCGGCTATAACAACATAAAAACACCGTCAGAATCATTTAAAAATTTTATATAAATGTAGAGTTTGTATATTTATAAAATTCAAAATAAAAAAATAATTTAATTGATTTTAAATATACTGTGTATCGAACTATTTTTAATTATAGCACTAAACTACCAAACATATTAAGTTTAGTTTACTTTTATTAACTATTTTAATCTATGGAATATCTAAGTTAATATCCATTTTTATTTATAAAACAATAATTAATTCAGAATATTTTTATAAAAAAACAAGTTAATTACTGTTTTAATTTCACGAAATTAGCTTACAAGTTAGTTAAAAGTTCGTAACCAATAAAGGAGGGTCCTGTACTTTCTAAACTGCATTTATTGGCCAAGGTGTTAACGTACGATCACGTGTTAAAATTAAGCCGACGATATTGGTTGTAAAATTATATTCCGTGTGCCCTTATATAAAGTGTGTTTCAAAATGTCATTTACTTGCTTTGTACAGCAGATTCTAAAAAAAAAGCATGGAGCAAGCAGCAAGTAACAAATTTACACAAACCAAAAAACCTTATATAAAGTGTGTTTCAAAATGTCATTTACTTGCTTTGTACAGCAGATTCTAAAAAAAAGCATGAAGCAAGCCTACACAAACCAAAAAAACCCTTTACCGATAAAATACCTCCACCGTCGAAGAATGTTCTATGCAGTGTTGAAACCGTTGATGCATATGTTAAACAGTAAGTAATTTTCTATATTTAATAAATCTGGAATAATAGTTTGCGCATATTTTTATTTATTCATTAATTGTTAAAATTAGCATTTATAATATTTTTTTCATTATTATTGTAATTTTTTTAAATTTAATAACACGAACATGTCTATAAAGAATATATTTAAATTATCACTTAATATTTAGAAATTTATTTATAATTTTATTAAAGTTGATGACTATCAATTTCAGTGAAATACTCGACCAACATCTTAAAAATAATACTATCGTCATCCCAAGATGGAAATCTGGTGAGCCAGAAAACTTTCCTAACACATACTGGTCGGCGTGGAGGCGGTTACAGAAGGTACAGACAAAGTTACTAAGTAACGTTAGTACTGTATATGTTTTCGTGTATTTTCATAAGTATATTTAACCGTATCATTTTAATACCTCGTTTAATGCTGTTTCATTTAGCGCTTTGTTTCTTTGGAACATATCCTCCACATTAAATGGGGTCTTACTATATTTGCATTATTGCCTTTACATTACGTAATTCAGGCAATCTCTGACTTATGCAAGTAGATAGTTTCATGAAATCTTATGCAAGTCAAAACATATATATGTCAGAACATACCTTATACAATATTATAATAAGGTATATTATTGTATGCTATTTTAATATTGAAAATAGTACCCTATATTGTGTTACAAAAATGTAGGACTATAAGTAGTTATATTAAAGAATAGAAATTAGTCCCATGGTAAAGAAGTGCTTATCATCTTGAGAACCATATTCATTTCAGTCTCAGTTTTAAATTTTCAAAAGATCTGGGTTTGGGTCTGCTTATTTAACTAAAACTAAATTAATAATTAAAATATATGTACTTATAATAAATGATGAAATTAGGAAAAATTCCTTGTATCTGCATTATAGTTTTATCTGCTACCATCAGTGTATTTTGAATATTTACAATCAGTATTTAGTCAGGGAATCATTAATTTAATTTAATTAAATGAATCTACATAAGTTAGGGACTGCCTGTACGTAAGTATTAGTAACAATAATAATATAATCAGTAAATATAAAACTTGTTCTTTTTTTAACACAAATATAAAAACAACTTATAATGACCACTAAAATAAGCAGCCAGATGGCTGAGTGGTATTGTGTTGCATGCCACACAGGAGGACCTGGGTTCGTGTCCCAGGTGCGGCAAATCTCCTGAAAAGTTTTTTCGGGGTGCTGGGCCGGTGGGCCCGACCCAGGAATCCCTGTCCTTCACCATCCAGCACCCGTGGGTGCAGCCCGTAGTTGGAACTGGCCCACCCCTTAATAATCTCACTGATTGGAAAGGGACATAAAAATGCAAAAGAAAAAAAAGACCACTAAAATATAAAATTTAAAAAAGTGCTTTTGGGATATGAACATGTTTTCAATTTCTTTGCATAATAAACAATAAAATATAACTGTACAATACTAAAACTATACTACAATATATACAGCTTAGAAGATATGTATACAAAGATAGACATACAGCATCTATAATAGTGTAGCTTGAACTGTTACTCTGTTACATGTGCAATCTGTTACAGATGTTGTCTGCCCGATGATATATTTCTTTCCTGATGTTATTTGGGAAGCTGCACACTGTGTATTGCTACTCAACTCCAAGCTTTCTTAAGCATTTCTACATATTTTTTATTAATTGCTGACTTGTTTAAATTTTCTTTAAAAATGTGTCAATTTTCTTTAATGAAAGCAGGATCAGCAGGTCAGACTTGGGATATAATTCTTGTATTCTTCTAATCTACACTGATGTCTTTGTGTAAAGTGAATTCAGATAAAGTGGTGCTTTTTTGCCACATATTCAAATTTGCTTTATACAAAGACATTAATGTAGATTGGAAGAATGCAAGAATTATATCTCAGATTTGACTAACTGATCCTGATTTTGTTAAAAAAAAAAATAGTATCTTTTTTAAAAAAAAATTAAAACAAGTCTGTAATTAATAAAAAATATGTAGAAACATTTAATGACCCTTGAAGCTAGCTAGCAACATGCAGTGTGCACCTCTCCCAAGTAACATCAGGAGAGAAATATATTGCCATGTGAATGACATGTAACAGCCAACATGGCTGGGATACCTAGCAGTCCATGCTTCACCATCACAGATGCTGTATGTATCTGTGATGGTATAATATGGAGTTTTATTATATTTAGAGTTATATTTTATTGGTTTATTATACAAAGAAACTGAAAATGGATTCATATTTCAAAAACACATTTTAAATTATTAAAAAGTGTTTATTTTAAGTTTCTATATTTTAGTGGTTATTGTAAGCTGTTTTTGTATTTGTAATAATATAATCCTAAGAATACAAAGTTGAATCAATTTTTAATATATGTCATTTTATAATAGTGTCAGTAGACAACTATAAACAAATAGTAATAGCATAACATGACATTTATAAGATAAATTTAGGAAATAATTTCAGATTGCAAATATTCTTTTATATTCTATCTTATCAAGCTTCAAAATCTTTTTATATCAAAAATATAAAATATGATTAAAAATATTAAAATAATAAATAAATTACATCTTTAAGTTAATACATAGAAAAAATCCTTTGAGGATAAATTTATGATTTAAAAATTATATTATTTATTTTTTATTTGCTTCTAAAAGATATTTTCAAAAATTGGAATTTTTGTTTAGGAACTACAATTTATTGATAGCATCTCAATACTTGTTCTTATAACAACACTTTTTTAATAAAGGAGACAAAAAATTTTGAAAATCCAGAATAAAATTAAAAAATTTTTGTATATTCAAGATAAACTCACTTTGATTATCATCATTGCCCTGCTTAAGCTATAATATCTATGGCACTAGTCTTCATATGAATTTATACTAGATCCTCAGTTTGTATCATTTTGTTTTCTATCATTTTCATTGTTACTTTTTATATAAAATATCCATAATAATAGTTTTGTCATTAAAATTTGAACTTTCATGCAATACAACTGTATATTAGTATTGCTAGACTATATACATCATATAAAATATCTATACTGTAATTCATTTATTTAGCATTAGGAAACTCAAAAGATTTCAGTTCTTTTGCAAAATTGAAACTTATATTTGATATTAGTCATTGCAATGCAGAATTGTATAAATAATTTTGCACTATTATCATAGATTTTATGTTAATTTTGAATTACATATACCAGGATGTTAGAGGCTTCATCATAAAGATAAAGAATAGGATGATGATGAACAATTTGGTTAATGCTTTATAAATAAAAGATAAGTTGCTAAAATAGCTAATATATGCAAATTTAATTATTAAGTATTTTTTTCTCTACTTTTTATTTTTAAAAGATTTTTAATTATTTCATTACTTGCCTATTTGTCATACTGTATCTATTACTTTAATTTAATATACTATAATTTGCTCATTATTTGACTATTAAAATAATCTATTAAATTAAACCTATTGCTGAAAGAATACTAAACATTATCGTATAAAGAATATAAAACAAGAAAGAATTTGTCAGTAGTATTTCATCAAAAATCTATACATCAAGTTTTTTGGGTATATACCTATTGCAAATCAAGATTTTAATATACTCAATTTAAAAAATTTTTCAAATAGCTTTGGGTTACAATTTGTGTAAAATGAAGGAATAATTTTTATGGCAATAGGTATACTAATAGAAATAATCCTCAATAAAATGACCACTTGTATTTATGACAGTGTTATAAACAGTTAAAATTCTATGATAGATCAATGCATTTCCATGGGTTTGAGTCCCTGACATATGGAAAGCATCTTATATTATGTCTGATTTTTGTTGTTTTACATTCTTTATAAAACCGTGTTTAGTATCCTATTAAATATTATTAATGAAAAATCCATAAATTTTGGACATTTACAACTTACAACTGACTGACTTATCACAACAGGGTTCGAAATCAAACACTGTCATAAATCAACTACCTGTAATTATGAATTGTTAAAAAGAAAGAAAATTTTTTAATTAATTTCACTAAAGATTCTATGGTAATAGGTTATACTAAGAAAGTTATTACTATTACAAAGCTTTTCAAGATTATTTTATTTCATAAAAAATATACTTAACATACTTCCATCTAATTTTATTGACTTCTATTACATATTGGATCAACAGTTTTCAAAAAATTTTCTTTAAAGTTTATTTTTGCTGTATTCATTTGAAATTTTTAGAATAAAAAGAGAAAAAAATATTCTATTTTGCAGAAAAGAGAACAAAATTTTTTTTAACTAAAAGTGATGTTTCAAGAAATTTTGAAATATTCTATGGTGTTTTTGTATAACAGATTAAGTATTCCTCAAATTATAATTTTTTGTTGATGAGAAAGTCTCAAAAGGAGTCCTATAACATTTCTACAACTTGCTATCCTCTAGAAAACACCAATCCCATATAAACAACAATTGAAGTACAAAAGTGGTGCGGATTTGTTTTCCTCAGAAAAAATAAATAAATACAACTTGAAAATTTGTTCTTAAATAGAAATGTGTATCAGATATAGAAAGTCTCATGCTATGCATGAGACTTTTTCTATATCTATATGATAGTTATTCACATATGTCAAATATGTGAATAACTATCATTAATTGAATATAAATATTCAATTTAATTCATATGCTTGTGTTTAAAACAGGTGTGGTTTCTTAAGAGAAAACTTATATCTCTGTTAATACATGCACTGTCTGGAGTGTGTTAAAACTGAATAATATGCACACTTAAACAGCTACTTTTAATTTAAAAAGTCTTCATTATCCAAAATCAAGTCTTCCTAGATATATGAATAATATTTTTTTACAAATTTTGAATTTAATAGATTGTACTAATTTTCACTTAAAAAAAATTAGATTTGTATCAAACATTTCAGATTTATTTAAAATTTTTTGAAAGCTTTTGTATTTTTATTAGACTTACGCATGAATTATAATATTAAATAATTAATAATTAAAATAGGATTTTAATTATTTGCATATGAGGTTTAACTAATTTTAATTTCCTTTTCACTTCTAAACACTTGCTTGATTCAAAAAACTTCATATGTTGAAAAATATTCTTTAATAAATCTTGTTGGATTTTTGTCATTATGAAGAATTTTTTAAAATTAAAAAAATTTCATTATTTTAGAGTACAAAATTATGTTTCTTTAATTTTTGAATTGTTTTACTTAACAATTAATAAAATATATTTAATAATACAAATAAATTTGTTAATAAAATTAGAGAGAGACATATTATTAACGCTTTGGTTAATAATATGTCTATCTGGCAAATCAAAGCATGATTGTAGCATTAGTTCTTTTATTTCCTGTTTACATGAAGAACTGTTACTTATTGACTGTTTTTATTTTTATATTAAATGTAAACATTCTAATATTAAAATTTTTCAGAATATATAATATATGATTAAAAAATTATCTTTTAGGCTAGCGATGGATCCACACCTATGGATAAACTTCCAGCTGATCTAATTGATAGAATGCGTTTTGTAATGAATGCAGTATTAAAATACTCTTATCAAATGCTAACATGGGAACATGCAATTAATCTTCCTGCTGATTTACAATCACAAAAAGAAAGCGAAAGTAATAATATTTATGCAGCTGTTTTGTTTAATGATGAAGTTCATACTTATGAACAGGTAAGTTATATATTTTTATAACTCATAAGGAAAAAATATTTCATCATTTAAAATTGTTTTTGAAATAAATTAATAATTTGGCTTTTAAATTGGATTTGAATTCATTTTGCTGAATGAATTGGATTACATAACATCTGATAATCTTCAGAAATTAAATTTAAATTTCTACTATGTAAATTAATCTATATAGGAATTATTGACTATTAAGATAAATTTTTATATCAATAAAAATTATTTCCATATCTCATCATCATCATCATAATCAACCGTTATCAATCCATTGCAGGATGAAGGTCTCTCTAAGCAATTTCCAGTTCTTCCACAGAACTGAAAATTGCTTACAGCCTCTCTGATCCAAAACTTTGATGTAAAATTAACAATCTCATCTCTCCATTTGTAATGTGGTCTCTTTCTTGGACATTTATCATCTCTTGGTATCCAGTAAATTACTTTAGTTGTCCATCTGTTATTATTTATTCTTATATGTCCAGTTCATGTCCACTTTTGCTTTTTTATCTTTTGGATGGACATCTATAACTTTTGTTCAACTCTTTACCCAAGTATTATGTTTTCTGTCTCTTCTAGTTATTCCTAACATGCATCTTTCCAAACTCCTTGTGTTGTTTGCAGCCTTTGAATAGCTCTTTTCGTTAGTGTCCAAGTTTCTGATCCATAAATGAAGACTGGCAGAATACATTGATCAAAAATTTTTCTTTTTAAAATTAAGTGTTTCTACCAAAAGCACTCCAAGCTAATTTAATTCTCCTGTTTATTTCTGACATAAGGTCTTCATCTAAAGCAGGGGTGGGCAAACTTTTAGGAGAAAGGGCCATATTGTATCAATGAAATATAACCTAGAGCTGCACTTTCCCAGCAATCCCTATCCTTCACCATCTGATCCTCCTCCACAGGTCTTGGTATATCCCTGGTTGGAAGTGATTCTCACCTTTATAATTTATCTGATTGGAAAGGGGCGTAAAACAAAATAGCAAAAAAAAAAAACTCCCAAAATCCCACCTTCACTTAATAACTTTCTGAGGTGATAAAATTTTCTTAGAAAATTATGTAACCAAAATTTGTTGCCACCTTTTATAATATCTTAGTCATGTTGAAATTAAACCAATTTTCTTAGTAGATCAGCTTTCGTTGGCCGTTATATTAATCATGGGTTTGAATAATGCCAGCAGTCCGAAAAAAGTGAAACACCATTTTCAGAGAAGCTCTGCAGGGTCAAAATTCTTTTAAATTATATATTAAAATGATAATTTAATCATTTTAAATTTGAAACAATAAATAAAAACTTACCTGTTTAGGAAATTGCACAAATATTAAATACAAACACCATGAAATTACAAAAGGTATTGAGTTGATTGACTGTAAAACGATTTTATTTGATTTTGAATGTATTTTGCAACGTATTTCTTATGCAATAACTTTTATTCTGGTTAACAGTTAATCAAACGCATTTTTGTAAGAAGTATGACGCCTACAGTTTACCATATGAATTATTATTTATTTCTTTTTTAGAAATTATATAAACTATATTGCTGAGATATGGAACAGATTTGATATTTTTTTATGTTCATTTTATTTATCAATAAAATTTTTGGCATTATAGCTATTGGTTGGAGGGCTGTGGTTTGCCCACCCCTGATCTAGAGTGAGCAGTTGTCCAAGGTATAAATATAGCTACTGACTTCTTCTAGAACTAAGTTATCTAGTTTTATCTTAATGTTGATCAACAAAATTATTGTATGTAACTTTAAGTTTTACTTATGTTTATTCTAAAGCCTACTTTGTTGCTTTCTGTGGCCAAGCTTTGTATCATATTTTGTAGTTAATTTGGATTTGAAGCGAACAAGACTATGTCATCAGCAAATCGTAGATAACTTAAATATTCTCCAACTATTTTGAGACCAGTTTCATCCCAATCCATTTTTTTTATTACTTTTTCAAGGACTGCAGAAAACAGTTTTTGTGAAATAATATCGCCTTGTCTAACATCTTTTCCTATTTTAATTTTCTCACTATATTTATGTAGTCTAATTCTTGCTGATGCTTGACTGTAAATTTTGCTGAAAATATCCACATAACCTGAATCAGTATCAGTATTGGCCAAAGCATTTAGTATAGCTGATGTCTTAACACTATCAAATGCTTTTTTGTAATCGATGAATGCTAGACAAAGTGGAATTTCATATTCGTTCTTTCCACAACTTCTCGCAAAACAAAAATGTGATCCATAGTACTAAATTCTGCTCTGAATCCTGCCTATTCTCTTGGCTGTGCTTCATCCAGTGATCTTTTTAATCTATCTGCCATATATATATTTATTTTATTTTTAATAAAATTAATACTTCTTACACCTAATTCTACCTCCCCTAACCTGCATATCAGTCTTTCTTAGAATATTAATTTAACTTCGCATTAGTCAAAACATATTTCCATGCTAAGGGCGGCTCTCAGTTTAGTTTATCATTAATTAGCTTTTCTTTCTCTGCTCTCCTTCTTATTTTTAGCGCCTTGGTTACCATAGGCTGCATATTTATTGGCACTTAGCTTTTCTTTCTCTGCTCTCCTTCTTATTTTTAGCGCCTTGGTTACCATAGGCTGCATGTTTATTGGCACTGGCTTAATTCTCTCTACTTCTTCCCACTTAATCTTAATCTCGCTACTATAGGACTCTACCGCTAATACTGTTGTTAATCTTGTGTTTTGTACATCTTTCTTATGCTCATCAATCCTTTTCTTTATGGTCCTTGCTGTAACGCCTATATATGCTTTGTCTTCATTTTTCTTTACGTCTCTGAGCGGTATTTTATAAACCCCACTTTTCTCTTAATGTTCTAGCGGATCTTTATCATTGCACAATGTATTGAAAAGAGTCTGATTTCTTCTTGTTGGTAGCTGTTTATTACTCTTCCTTGCTATTTTCTTTGTTACATTTAGACTTTTAAGATGGTACAGCACTATCAGGAAGTTCCTATCTTCTATCCCTTCTTTCCTCGATTTTCCTAAATTTCTCTTCACTTCTTCCTATACCTGCTTAAGAAACAAATCATTATACCCATGGCTTATACTTACCTGTCGGATATATCTCAATTCTTCTTTTAGCGAAAGCTATAGAGCTATTCTTTTATCGAAGCTATAGAGCTAGACTTTGATCCAACTAAAAGATTGGAGACTACCGTAGAGAGATTGGTAAAAAATAAAAACTTCCCGAGCATTTGGAAAGTGAAGAAGCAAGAAGCAGCAACATGTCCTAGGCTGTTTGCTTGTATAAAAGTCTATAAAACACCAGTGAAGTACAGACCGATAGTAGAAAAGAGGAAGGTGCCGACTTATGGACTAGAGAAAACGCTGGCAGACTGGTGTAGTAAGATACTCGGTGAAATAAATATATCAACGCAGATTACCACAGCAGTTATGGAAAGAATTAAGAGCCTTAGCATTGAGCGTAATAATGTTCTGACAACATGCGATTTTGAAGCACTTTACCCGTCGTTGCGACTAGAGCCAGTCTGTATACAATTTTATAGATTTTTACTAGAAAATATCCATCAAGAGAATGTAGATGCAGCAATACTTAGGGAAGTTGCGCACCTGATCTGCTATAGCTCCTTTTTTAGGTTTAATGGTCGTATATTTAAGCAGACAGTAGGGGTGCTGATGGGGAGCCCAATGGCGGGGATGTTAGCGGAAATACTGCTAAGAAATGTAGAAGAACAAGTATTATATAGCTTCCAACCGGGTACTGTGCTATACTTACGCTATATAGACGATATATTGATAATTTGGAAGGAGGGCCATGACACAGAAGAAATAACGAAGGCTTTGACATTGGAGAATTATGGCCTGAAACTGAAAAACGAGCAAAGAAATGAAACAAGAATACATTTCTTAGAT
The DNA here is from genome assembly GCA_000484575.1 of Olivierus martensii. NCBI lineage: Eukaryota > Metazoa > Arthropoda > Arachnida > Scorpiones > Buthidae > Olivierus > Olivierus martensii. The sequence goes on along the minus strand of AYEL01091899.1, from coordinate 44,131 downwards.
TTACAGCTGGATGTGCAGAATGGTATTATAAAAACGAGTATATATCGAAAGCCAACGTACAGGCCAGTTATAATTCCTAAGTGGTCGAATGACCCAACATCTTATAAGAAAGCCTCCTTTAGAAGTTTTTACAAAAGAGCATTAACTTATTGTTCTAAAGAGGAAGATCTAAAAGAAAAATTGAGATATATCCGACAGATAGATATAAGCCATGGGTATAAGGATTCGTTTCTTAAGCAGGTATATGAAGAAGTGAAGAGAAATTTAGGAAAATCGAAGAAAGAAGGGATAGAACATAGGAACTTCCTGATAGTGCCATACCATCTTAAAAGTCTAAACATAACAAAGAAAATAGCAAGGAAGAGTAATAAGCAGCTAGCAACAAGAAGAAATCAGACTCTTTTCAATACATTGCGTAATGATAAAGATCCGCTAGAACACCAAGAGAAAGAAGAACTGTATAAGCACTACTAACAAGGTAACAAAACTTTTATTGGCACATAACATTTTCGGACAATATTCAGTCCCTCATCAGTATGCCTCTCTTTTAGTAAAGATTACAAAAATTATCAATTTAGAACACAATAAAGTTCCACTAACAGTTCAGTAACAGTTTAAAATCTTAGAATGTTATAACTGTTAGTGGAATGTTATTGTGTTCTAAATTGATAATTTTTGTAATGTTCGCTAAAAGAGAGGCATACTGATGAGGGACTGAATATTGTCCGAAAACGTTATGTGTCAATAAAAGTTTTGTTACCTTGCTAGTAGTGCTTATACAGTTCTTCTTTATATGCAAAAGCAAATGGTCGTATGTACTATGTTCACCAAGAGAAAAGTGGGGTTTATAAAATACCGCTCAGAGACGTAAAGAAAAATGAAGACAAAGCATATATAGGCGTTACAGCAAGGACCATAAAGAAAAGGATTGATGAGCATAAGAAAGATGTACAAAATGCAAGATTAACAACAGCATTTGCGGTAGAGTCCTATAGTAGCGAGATCAAGATTAAGTGGGAAGAAGTAGAGAGAATTAAGCCGGTGCCAATAAACACGCAGCCTATGGTAACCGAGGCGCTAGAAATAAGAAGAAGAGCAGAGAAAGAAAAGCTAATTAACGATAAACTAAACTGGGAGCTGACCTTAGCGTGGAAATATGTTTTAACTAATGCGAAGTTAAATTAATATTCTAAGAAAGACTGATATGCAGGTTAGGGGAGGTAGAATGCTTAATTAAACGAACTGTGTAGCAAAGAATTTTATAGTTATATTATAGGGTTTTAAATTAATATTCTAAGAAAGACTGATATGCAGGTTAAGGGAGGTAGAATGCTTAATTAAACAAACTGTGTGGCAAAGAATTTTATAGTTATATTATAGGGTTATGTTAATTGAACTGCTAATCTCTATATTGTAGATACGATATAAATATGAAGATCATTTAGTCTCTGTATATTAATTACTTAATTAATTAATAAGTTATTTTTTTGTAGTTGTGTATTAAGTTTATAGTTCTAAATACTAGAGTTTTATCTATTTTAAAAAATTGTACTGAGAATGAGGATTTTGAATTTGTTCTGAAACGTTTTTGTTGCCATAGCAATGTTCTAATGTTATCTTAATTCGAATGTAGAAAGGATAAAAAATACCTGATGATGGTGTATGTACGTCGAAAATGATAGTATTGTATGGTAGTTAATTAAAGAAAATTATTTTAAACTGCAGAAAGTGCTATATAGTTATTCTTTTAGTATTGATTCTTAAACAGTTAAGTATTAATAAACATAGATAAAATAAAATGGTAGTTAATTAAAGAAAATTATTTTAAACTGCAGAAAGTGCTATATAGTTATTCGTTTATCTATGTTTAGTACTTTAACTACAATATTTATTATAAATAATTTATTTACTGAAATATTTGCAAATTTTTATGTAAATAATGACATAATAACTAAAATGATAATTATAAGATTCAAATTTTTGATTTTTAAATTGTTATTCCATTAGAAGCTGAAGAGGATCAACTATAAATCAAAAACATTTCTTCCCTGATGCTTTAAGCTTTGTTTATTTTAAATTAATTTAGTTACAGCATAAATAGTTCTTGTGTATTGATATATATTTATAAATATGTTTATTTGCAACACACTTTTTCATTGTTCTATGTCAGCTAAAGATTAGTTCTGAACTAAAGTTCAAAACATTTTGATTGTTTCATAATAATGTGAAGCCTGATCCAAGTATTTTTTCTACAGTCTAATCTATTTTACAAATTCACGATATCAATTTATTCATTAGCCTTAATTCGCTATAAATATTTTTATATAATTTTTATAATTATAGCCTTAATTTGCTTCAATAGCTATAATTCGCTATAAATATATCTAGTATAAATACTTGATATATTTATTATTGTAGTTAATACAATAATAAATATAAATATACACAATAATAAATATATCAAGTATTTATACAGCCAAGACTCTGACCTCAGGCAAGATAAACCGAACATCCAACTACTGCCAAACTTTCAAGAATTATTTTCTTTGTCAACAGAACAATCTAAAATTCTTCATTATTATGTAGTTTTCAATTATTCTGTGCAATTTTTCTCTTATTATTTTAATCTTTAGATTAATTATATTACTGTCAAATATTATATAACGATGAATATATGTAACTTGAATCAATGGAATTTATTTTTTAATATTAATTAATTGTAATCATACAATAGCAATTCATCAATATATACTGTTTTCAGACATTTATTAAATTTAATAATCAAACTTTAAACAGTAAACTAACGAATTCAGTCAGGGAAAGTTTAACTTTAAATGACCTTTTAGGTAGGAGGGGAGAGAAAAGAATTTATAACTTGTCAGTCAAACCATAAACAATGCTTTGGGAGAACAAACGATGATCGAAGTACAGACAGCTGCAAGGTCCAAGTCTAGAGACCTGAGGAAAAATACTATTGTAAAAATATCCTGTCAATAAGATCCACTTGCCAATCCCAGTGGAAGAGAGGAGGTACAGCTTGACCAAATAAGGTCAGAAGTGAGTTCGAACCTCTCTCTCAACTGATGTGATTGGTGGACCAGGGATAAAAACAGAGAGACGGCCGAGCTCGACACTCAGAGCTTCCTACATCTTGGAGGATAAGGCAGAGGCCACAACCTCCATATAAACAGAAGAAGAAGAAGCTAGTGGGCTCTCTTCTTTCACTTTCCAAGTCACTCTACATATACTTTTACACTACTTATATATTTTAAGAGAAGAAAGAAAGGAAGAGAAGAAAAGTCTCTCTCTCAAGGTATGTTTAAGGGTCAGAAATAGAATTCCCCCCTTTTTTGATATTCTTGTTTTATTTGGAATTCTTTAGTTTTGCTAAGTTAACTTTTGCCTTCTTTTTGCTCATATATGTTCCTTAAGTCATTTTTTATCTATGTAAAAATCTTATTACTTATATACATAAACTTGTGTTTTCATTCCAATGAATTTCCAATGCTTTGGATTCCGAGGGCCACTTACCACATGCCTAAATTTAAGTTCTTTTTTTTGGTTCAAATAACTAAAAACATGCATTTGGTGTGAATGTAACAAATTGTCACACCTGGTGTCAGATACATCCTGACTTAACTATCTCCATTCGGTAGTTAAACTCTTTCTTTTCATTAATTGATGATCGCGATCCCACAATAAATTGTAAATACTATTACCGTTAGTTTTATAAATCAATCAATAATTAATTATAGAATAAAATGCATTAGGCTTAATTCCTTTATTTTTATTTGTGACTTTATATCTTCAGCATCACATGTTCCTGACAAGCTTAAAACAACAATAATGTATCACATGAGAACAGGGTAAATGGGAAGAAGTTGACCTTCCTATTCAAGTCCACAAATTTTTATAAAATGTAATCATTTACTTTCAATTAATAATTCATTTCATTTGAGCAATAAGAAAAATTATGAGTAAGTTTGACATGCTATAATCTAAATATAATTAAATACAGGGCCATGCAAATAAGGGATGTAATAGGGCCCCTGATCTAGAGGTCCCCAAAATTTGGAAAAAATAAACAGAATTACATCATAAAATACCATTCCTGTCTAGAAAAAACTGTTTACAATTAATTTATATAGATCTAAGAATACAATATATACAGCATCAGTATTCAACATTTGTTCTAAAAACCATTATACAAATTATAAGTAAATGGGTGAATTATTGTGATAAAGCATTCAATTTTCTGATTGTATTTTCTCAAATTTTATATATTAAAAAATCATAAGATTATCTATCTAGTATTTGTTATTATTTGATTAATTAATCCTTAACTGTATATTTGTTTGATATAATCTGCTTGTGTTAATCTGTATTTAGCCTGGTTTTGCCATAGAAGACTCATTAGTACAGAGTTAGTCCAGTCAGAACTATAGCTTGTCAGCCTGTTTGATATGTGTTTGTCTAAAATTTTGATTATATAAACTATCTGAAGAGGAAATTTGTCTAGTATCCTGATGATGCAGCTGATAGAATATTAGAGTATTATCCTAAAAGTTCGTAGTTCAATTTTGGATCAGGGCAAGTTTTATTTTCAGATAATCTAACTATAAATTTTAATAATAATTAATCAATAGATGTATTCACATCAGCTAAAATTTGTATAGATTGAATATCTGTAATTTGAAATGCATAGGATCAAGAATGTTTTAAATTTTGAATTTTTCCAGATTTTGAAATATATAATATGATGGAGTTGAAGAAAAATGAGGGAAATTTGCTATCAAATCTTTTTAATATTTTTAATGATATATAAACAACAAAATGGAAAATAAGTAGTCACTAACACCTCACATTAACAATATTTGACAGTTTACTAAATCATAAAAGTACACTACGACTGCATGTATACTATTGCATCTTCCATGGCACCAAAAGATTTTTAATTATTAAAGCAATTCTTTGAATTTTGGATTGAAGATTCTCAGCATATATAAATATTAATATCAGTTTATTCTAAATTGATCTGTAATGATAGGATTATTTAGCTAATCTCAGCTTTTATTAAATATATACTGGTATATAAAAACGTTCATATGAAGCAGTTATTGTGATATATTATCATACTTCTTAAAATTATTTCATATAAATCACCACTGCACAGTATGGTGCTAAAATGGCATATGACTTAGAGCAGCAATTCCCAAAGTTTTGCCTAAGTGGGCCAAATTATAAATTCCAAAATATTTGGTGGGCCAAAATAAAGTATTATGGAAAAATACATTCAAATTGATAAAAAGTTAGACACAAGGGAAAGATTTATACTAATTTTATAACATAATCGTTCTTTATTTATGAAAATAATTACTTTTTATTACAAACAGTTTAAAATAACACATTTCAAAAATAATTAAATAATTTCAAATAAAAAATAATAAATTCATCAATTTGAAGTGTGTGAGTTGTGCAGTTGTTGTTTTCTTTTAATAATATCATTGAGCCTTGGTTCTAATTCGGCTGAATGTATTGTTAACACCACTTGTAAATATTCATCAGTTAATTTTGATCTCAATTTGGACTTACTAATACTCATGATTGAGAAAGTTTTTTGTATAGTGATTTTTCTTATAATTAAAATATGGCCAGATATGACACGATTCTACAAGCTACTATCACACACAAATTGGATTAAATCAGAAAAATACGAATGGAGGACCACCGAATAAACTTATCAACGGTCCTAATATTATGCACAAGTAGAGTGTAAAGCAAATCCCGAATGTTGGGGAGTGGGAGATGGGAGAAATAACTATATTAAAATGTTCGCCTTGAATTTAAGCCGCACCCAAATTTTACATCTCAAAAATTTGAATAAAAAGTGTGGCTTAAATTCGAAGTAATACAGTATATATTTTAATTGTTTATTTTTTGTTTCATTTCATCAAAATTTAAGAGGAAATAGCAAAAAATGAAATGGAAACACACTGCAGTCATTAAAATTTGTCATGGCACTTTTATTTCTTTACAGCAGCCACTCACATCCCAAGAAATTGCAGCGAAACCTACTTTACACCTTACAGCTAGTAGTACTGGGTAGATTCTTATAATTAACTATCTGCAGTCTAATTAGAGAAGGGGTTCCCAACGTTTTGTCTAAGTAGGCCAAATTGTAAATTCCAAAATATTTGGCAAGCCAAAAAAAAAAATGTTATGGAAAATACATTCAAATTGAAAATTCAAATTGTTAGACACAAGGGAAAGGTTTATACTGATTTTATAACAATCGTTCTTTATTTATGACAATAATTACTTTTTATTACAAACTGTTTAAAATAACGCATTTCAAAAATAATTAAACAAAAATAACTAAATTTCAAATAAAAAAGAAAAAAATTAATAAATTCATCAATCTGAAGTGTGTGACTTGTGCAGTTGTTGTTTTCTTTTAATAATCTCATTGAGCTTTGGTTCTAAGTTGGTTGAATGTATTGTTAACACCACTTGTAAATATGGTTCTAAGTCAGTTGAATGTATCCTTAACACAGCTTGTAAATGTTCCATCAGTAATTTGGACTTATTAATACTCATGATTGAAAAAGTTTTTTTGCATATACAAGTAATACAAGTATATGCATATTTATATGTAAATAATGAAGATTGAGAAAGTTTTTTCGCATATATAAGTGCTTCCAAATAATGAAAATGTTGGAAGCACTTATACATGTATTTTTTTAACTGAACAATTTTTAATTACAATATGATAAAATTTATTTATTTTTTTGTAAAAATGTAAATTCTCTCTCTGAATTCAAGATTGCGGATGATCTGACATTGCGGGCTGCACTTTGGGAACCCTTGAATTAGAGCAACATGAATATTGCAACTGTTTATGAATAGGATGAGACCATTTTCATATATTAGGATTTTTTGATATAAACTAAAAGATATACAAAAAGTATTGCTAAAATTGTATAAATGATATAACAAGAAGTTAATAAATATGAAGTATTAAAAACAAACAAAAAATTACATAAATTCAATATTGCATTAAATTCATGTAATTTTTAATAATTATATAATGTAATTTCATTTAGCACTTATATATGTATTTTTTTAACTGAACAATTTTTAATTATAATATGATAAAATTTACCATTTACTTTTTGTAAAAATGTAAATTATCTCTATAAATTCATGATTGCAGATGATTTGACATCACAGGCTGCATTTCTAGTGTTTACGGGCTGCATTTTGCCCATGGGCCACACTTTGGGAACCCCTGATATAAATGATTCAATACCATTTCATTGAGGTATGTGAATGTTTTAAAATAAAACAAAATCCATGGATATACATTTGTATTCAAAGAAAGTACATCATCTGAGAATTACACATTTCTAATCCTTTTTCACGATGTTATGTTACATTAATGACTAACATCATAAATATAAATATAAATATTTTTTAATAGTTAAGGCAAAACTAATATTATGTCTACTGCAAATCATTTATTTCCATTCAAGCTATGCAGTTGAATTTCTTCTCATCTGAAAAAATAACTGGCTTCCACTGCTCAGGAATTATATGAAATATATATGATAATCATTCCATTAATTCAAACATTTGATAATCAATTAGATCAAATTTCATCTTTCAATTATATATTTGTAAACAAGTTCTAAGATTCAAGAAAACACAATTAGCAGTTTAGGATAAATAAATTACACTTTAATAAACTTAAAAACATTTTCGGTACATAGGATATCATCGTCAGTTATTTCTAACTACAAGTGGAACACGTTCAAAAATATACGAAATTCCAAAAGTATGGAATTTTATTAAAATTATAGTGGCTGAATATCAAATCACATACAGGCATTTGAGACAAAATAATTTCTAAGTTACATAAAAATAATAATAAAATTATTAAACAATTAATAAATCTGGTATTATAATTAATTCTAAAGTTTGATCCAATTTAGTTAACAACTTTATGCACTGCGTATTTCCATGCTTTAGTCATTTTGTCTGCTTACCTAAGGTTTATTACGATTTCGTTTTTGTTAGATTTTAGAATTTCAATTTTCTCCATTATTGGCAAATCTTTAAGGTCGCGCACTTTTTTAATTATTACTCGCATCTTCCCAACATATCTTCATACACTTTGGTTCAAAGAGCATACAAACAAGATGTAAGTATATGTTGGGAAGATGTGAGGGTAGTTAAAAAAATGTGCGACCTTAAAGATTTGCCAATAATGGAGAAAATTGAAATTCTAAAATCTAACAAAAATGAAACCGTAATAAACTTAACTTGTATGTGATGCAGATAAACCATATAATTTATTTGCTTAGTTTTTGACTCAAAAATATTGCAGGGCCAACATTTATGGGGGGCGCACCCCACAATGGGAACCACATTGGTTGAGATATCCTGGAATCTCTAGATAATCAAATATAGTGGTGTGTAAAAAAATAAGCAGTGATATATGCTAAAAACTTATATAGATCCACATAAGTTTGGGCATAAAAATTCCATTTCTAAAATTTTTATATCCAAATCAGAACTCGTTTAGCAGATAAACAAATAGACTGTGTGTACTGAATAAGTTATTTTAATAGAAACTCACTAATTGTAAAACAAATACGATTATTTTTTTCAATACAGGTAGGCCTCGATTAGTGCGAGTTCGAATAATGCGATTTCGATTAGTGCGACTTATAAAATTGATACCGTTTTTCAGTTAGTGCGAGCAAATATTCGATTAATGCGAGTTGTAAGCATAGACCAGTCTTACTAACAAAGCTCCTCCTCTTTTTATGATGTCAATTAACAAATTACCGTTAATTTTCGGTTAGTAAAACCAGACGAGGAGCAGTCCAAGAACAGTCACTTGGCTTTGAAGGGGTGAAACATCAGAAAGATGGGCTTTTTGCAGTTAACTGTTTAACATTACTGTACTATTATTTAGCTTTGCTATCGTATACATACAGTATAGTACAGAATTTTCTCTTTTAAAAAGTATTGAAATAGATAAAAGGAAGAACACTTTTGACGATAAAATAGGAAATGAAAAAAGAAGAGGTTAGTGATTACACTACAGCAAAAAATGGATGTGATTGAGTGACAAAAAAGTGGTCATGCTAATTCTAAGATAGGACAAGGGTAAAAATTGCATTGACTTATTGTGGTTTGCAAACAACTACAAGAAATAGAAGTTTTGTAATAGAAATGGAGCGTGTTTTAGCTGTATGGATTGAAGACTGCAATCAAAAGCGCATACCGATTAGTAAAGCAAATATTCAAGCAAAAGTTGGTAAGTTATTAATTTAGATGATGAATAATGATATAAAATATGAAAATAAATATTTCTTAAACAGTTAGTGTTAAGTTAGTATTGTGGTTATTCATCGTGAAGGTTGGCTAATGGCCGGAATTTCACAAAGCAAGAACCAATTACCATATTTTATATAGAGTTAATACTTCGAATAGTACGAATTCAAATAGTGCGAGAAATTCGTGGAACCAATTATTCACACTAATCAAGGCCTACCTGTATTATTGAAAGGAGATTTATTTTTTCAATATAATTAAAATATTAAAAAAAAAATATAAAACAATCTAATATTATTTGTTTTCATTTTGCATGATTTTTTCTGCCTCATTTTGTTTTTATCCTTATTAAAAACAGGTATTTTTTTTTAACTAAACATTTTTATTGAAATTTTGAGATTTTTGAAAATTTTCGAAAGAGAATCTCAAATCTTGAGAAATAAATAAATTATAATTCAGGAATTCTCAAATCTCCAGAAAGCAAAAAGTTTGAGAAAACACAATCATTATTAAAGTGTAATTTATTTATCCTAAACTGCTAATTGTTTCTTGAATGTTAGAACTTGTTTTCATTAAAAGTAAGCAGTTTCTTTAGCTTATTTAAGTTTGATATATATTTGTAATTTAAAAATTGTCTAGTTACAACATATTTGCTTTTTTTAATATAAATTGCATTCTAGATTTATGATGAGAAATAAAAAAAAATATAGGAATTAAATCATCAGATTCAGTTTATTATAGAAGTTATTAATAAAAAACAAATTTTGATTCCCATTCTATAATTAAATTCTATGCTTTGATTTTTATTTGTGAATTTTAATTAAAATCATAACTATATTAAGATTGTTATTAATTAAAAATTAATTTAGAAAAATAATTCATATATTTATTCATTAATAAATAAAATTTATAATTTTCAGCAAGATTTCCCAATCTACAGCAAACTATGAAAACTGTTATGACTGCAGAAATGGAAGTTGTCATTAGAGAAGAAAAGTAAATATTATATAATTTTGATTATATGAATATACTACTATAGTTGAGATTGAAAATTCAGAAATCAGATAACTAGAATTACTAGTAATTTAGAATGAAAAGTAATATGATTTAAAAAGCAAATTTTACCATATTTTCTATTGCTTTTATTCTTCACTTTTAAATATATTTAATTTCTAATTATTTATCTCTTATAAATCAATTAGGGTAAGAATGATTATTGTAAGATCTCAGATGCTATTTGGGCTTCTCATGTCAGCTTCTCATGTGTTACTCCTGCCCTTTAAATGGGCAATGCTTGGATAAGACACTGTCTAAGATCCTGAGCTAAAAGCAGAATAACATTGGAAAAAATAACACATAATAAATATTTGTTTAATAATTAAAACAGATATTTATTTAAAAGAAGATAAAGATATGGAATAAGAATAGATATAAATAATAATTTCAAATTTTTCTCTACTAAAACTAAAATAAATAAAGAAGGTTATGAAATATGTCTACACCTGGCACATGGAAAATTTATCTGGAGAGAGATTTTCAAATGATGTTGTTAATAGTCTTTAGCTGTTTTCCCTAGCTTTCTGTCTTTGCCAATTAGTCATGCTTCTTTGTCCCAGTTGTTCTTTGTACCAATATTTTCTTGGAAAGTATAAATATATGACTGTTCTCTCCATATCTGCTTGCCATTTTTATCAGTGTCTTCTGCTTTCATTTTCTATTTGTTTTGCCCATCACTTATTTCTGTATTTATATCCAATGGTGGAATTTAGTAGAGTTACTGAATGTCTGACACCTGGTCTCATAGCCATATCTGTTTCATGGTCTGCATTTAGAGCATTTTTCAATGCATTAGATGGTATTTTTATACAAGCCAATAAACCACGAGATTAGCCTTGTTCATACTGACTCATCAGATTCCTGTCAATGATGAGAAAGGTTTTTGTTAAGCTGTTGTTTGACTAGATTTATTTCCATCTTCTAAGCAGAGAAAGTTGCATCCAATGCAATTCAGTTTCCAACTGGACAAGTTGAGCTGCCATTCTTATATTACCAGGTAAGTTTTATTCAAGAGAATAGGCAGCATTCACTCCACACATCTCTCATGTCAATGGATGTGATAAATATGTTTGACTATGTCTGACATCCATTTGTATTTGATGAATTATGGAGGGAGGGTCTGTTCTCCAATCTCTTGGAAATGGTTTGAAGCTTTCTCCAAGATAGGCCTATTGAACTAGTAACACCAGCAAAGCAGTATATCAGATGGCTTGAATATGGGTGCCTGCAGATTTCTTGTTTTGATCCTCTGTTGTGGAATATGATAGCCAATATGGCTTTGGAACTTTTCATGCCAGATAGCATGAAAAATCCAAAATGCAGGCATATATAGATGACATCATGCTATGTCTATTTTAGTAGTTTCTATCTAGAATAGAAAGACTATGGAAATGGCTGGTAATGAAATAATTGTGTGGCTTGTTCACTGAGGAGAGTGGCATAAACTTTCTTTCAGCCCTGCAAAGACAGAGACCCTAATTGCAGCACAATCACATTTATTGGATTGTCATCTTACTTATAAGATGGGTCAGACACCATCAAAAGGGTGAACAAGCTTGAGTATTTAAATATAGCGACTGACTACACACTGGGCAGGGTTTTTTATATCCAGGACATTCATGTCAGAATGAACCTGGTGGTAACAAGACTATCGAGGCTAGCCAGGCTGGATTATGGTTTGCATAGCTCAGTCATTCATGACATCTACTAGTGAGCATTGTGGAACAATGATTCCCATATCAAGATGAATGAGCTTTTGCTCAGAGTGCAAAGACTCATATCCATTAGAATTATGAGGGCATATAGTTCCATGAACATCAGGCCATGGTAGTTCTTTCCAGTCTGATACCATTGCAATTGGTAGTAAGACAGGATGCTACCTTCTTCTTCATGTTGGCAGTAGGGAAGGACACCTTGCATGGTAAGCAAAGGTTTCTGGTGTTTTGCCTGAATGAGGGAAGACATGTGACATCACATCCCTCACTTTAATTGAATTGAGCTGAAAACCAGATATTCTTACTATGTCCAGAATGGAACTTACAGACAATTTCAAGGAGGGCATTTCCATAGGCTGTGTCTACTGTTTGTATTTGGAGGGTATTCTAGTGGATTCTGTGAGTGAGAAGATAAATGCTGAAGTTACTTTGTTGTAGGCAAGTTTCTGGTGCATGACTTAGCAACCTAATGGTTACTGGATTATCCTTGTTCAAAGCCTGTTACAGTTTACTTCAGTAGCCAGTCATCATTTCAGGCCTTGAGTGATGAGTATCATTGAGGTAGGATGGTGCATGAGATAAGAGGTAAGATGTTAGAATAACATTACTAATTGATATCTCTCTGATGGGTCCTTGGCTGCATGCACAAATCAGAAACAAGCATATCGACCAGTTGGCAATGTCATCTATCAAAGGCTTAATTTTAACAACAACTGGGCCACTGGCCAGTTGCTGCATGAAAGCTATTCTACTACAATTATCAATGACAAATTGACAAAAAAACTGGTCATGTAACACTGAGAGTAAAGTCACCCACACTAGTTACCTCAGACCTACTTGCCTGAGATGGGCAGAATATCCATCAGTTCATCAGATCATTGTTTGACTCAGATGTTGTCAGGCGATCAGAATTTCCTCCACTATTGTCCAAGTATGGATGTAGTAGTAGTAGCTGCCCTTGTGGTATGCAGGATGGTGATACATTGCACTTTGTACTTAGTTGCCCTATGACTGAATCCTTCCAAAGAAGCAACAGTTCTATCAATTGGTAATAAAATCAGAGCAATATTGAGTAAACTGGTAAGCTGTAAAGGAAATCTTGTGAAACTAAGGGAGTTAATTGATCAAATCAACCATCTGCTTAGTTCATTGGCAGATGGTTGATTGGACTTCCTCTTAGGGAGGAGGAATTGGCCCAATATGCCTAAAGGTCTCAGACTCTCTCTGAGACCAAGTAGCCTCTAGTTATAGCCATATTGGTTAATTGTCTTTTTCCTTGAAGAACTAGACAATACAATTAAATGAGTTTGCTTGCACCACCATAATACAGTTCAAATAATAACAGTCCAATCCTGATTGCATAAAGAAAGAACAAGGAGAATCTCCCCTTGTTCTTTTCCTATCCAAGTTCAAACTTTGTACTTCTGGTACTGTGGACAGCATGGTGCAGAATCTCCTGTGCTAACCATTTTGGTGCTTATGATTAAATCATGTTGAGAGAACTCCATAATATCTTATTAAATGAAGCAGAGATGAATCTCTGATCATGACCAAGAATACAATATGAGCCTGGTTTCAAATCAGCATGGCTACCCTTTTTGTGACTTTTGTTCTTTTTGATTATTTGGTATTTTTCACCTTAAATTCTCTCCCCAAATTATATGCAGATGTATTTACAATTTGGATGGGATATTATTTATTATTGGTTTCCTAATAGAAAGAATTTGACAGTCTTACATAACTAAATAAACAGCACACTTGGCAGTAGTGACTTCAAAAGTATTTTATTAAACGTTCTTTATAAGTCAATATAACGCTGAAGATGGTCTAGTAGATAGACCGATTTTACGTTCTTTGTAAGTCAATATAACGCTGAAGATGGTCTAGTAGATAGACCGAAAGTACTTCGTTTGTTAAATAAAATACTTTTGAAGTCACTACTGCCAAGTGTGCTGTTTATTTAGTTATTAAATTAGTGTTACAGGCAGTTCATATAACGTTCAAAACAGTCTTACATATTATTTTCTTTTTATATGTTCTTATATATTTCTATATTTAACTATAGATTCAAAGAATAATATAATATAATTTAAAAAAGATACAATAAATCATTCTCTTATATCTTGAAAGATCTGAATTCAATTGTAAGTTTTGCACCTTCAGTTTTTCAGAAGAGATCCAGATCTGTGACCAGCTTGTAAAGTAAAACTAACTTAATAAGAATATAAAACACATGTACAGTCAGTTCCAAAAGGTGTTCAGCTGCTTTGCAGGACTGAGCTTACAGGAAGTGATTGATTGTAAAGTCCATCAATTTGAATTTGGAAGCTAAAAATAGATCCGTTCTAACTGAAAATAGGGGTGAGGTATTATGATTGAGATGAGTTGATTATAGCACTTTCAACTGAAAAGAACTAATCACTGCTCACTGTTTCAAGCAAGGCAGACAATAATTATGAATTGAATAAATAGATAACATGATCTAACATCATTTTTTAAATTTTGAACATTGGTAATTATGAGTATGATATTTATAGATTTATGGACTTAATAACTTCTTCGAGAGTTTGATCCCATTCGAATATATTTTTTAATCTCTAATATGCTAATATAACTATACCATATTTCTTTTGCCACCATATATATACTCCCATTGAGGATAAGAATGAAATGTATTTGCCTAAACGTGAATTTTTTTAAAAATTAAACTCAGAAAAGATTTCATATCAAGAGATTGCCAGCGATGTTTTATGAAATATAATTTGCAATATGTAACAATTATGATATTGAAAGATATAAATTCTTTCAATATTGTAATTGTTACAGATTACAAATAAATTCAATTATGTTGTTTTAAAAATACTACATTTTAAAATATTTTGTATACAGTAGATCATGTATAAAACAGACTTCTAACTATGGATTTGTATAATTTTCCTGATGAAAAAGTTGTTTAAAGTTGTCACGGAAACAAAACAAACATTGTTTGGTTTTTATTATAATCAATGGATATTAAATACTTTTTAATTTAATATTTATTTTATAAATATTAAACTTAAAAACTATTAATACAAATGTTACATTCTTATGAACTGAAAACAATAAAAATATTTTCTATAGTCATCATTATATTATAACAAGTGCTTTGATAATTTATCTGTTAATTACTTATGTGGTTATGATCATAGAATGCTGCATTTTGCCAAAATTAATAACAACATAGTTTAATTTATAAAAATGCACACAAAAAACGAAGCTCTAAACAAGATAAATACTTTATTAACAGAAACGTTTTTGACCTTATCAGTAGGTCAACTTCAGCTGTTTATTAACAGAAATGTTTTCAACCTTATCAGTAGGTCAACCTCAGCTGCAATGAATATACAAACCCCCTACAAAAATAAACAACTACAAATCCGTTCTGTTTATTAAATAAAATAAAATCTGAACTAGCTTATAGGACCTTAAGTAAAATTAAAATGCAGGAGTGCTTTCAGGCTGGACTGCCCCTCATCAGCTGCACAGAGAAAGTTTGAACTTGGATAGGAAAAGAACAAGGGGAGATTCTCCTTGTTCTTTCTTTATGCAATCAGGATTGGACTGTTATTATTTGAACTGTATTATGGTGGTGCAAGCAAACTCATTTAATTGTATTGTCTAGTTCTTCAAGGAAAAAGACAATTAACCAATATGGCTATAACTAGAGGCTACTTGGTCTCAGAGAGAGTCTGAGACCTTTAGGCATATTGGGCCTATTCCTCCTCCCTAAGAGGAAGTCCAATCTGTGTGCAGCTAATGAGGGGCAGTCCAGCCTGAAAGCGGTCCTGTATTTTAATTTTACTTAAGGTCCTATAAGCTAGTTCAGATTTTATTTTATTTGATTTGGGACCTAGTTGTCAATTTGATATTCTCTATATTCATTGCAGCTGAGGTTGACCTACTGATAAGGTCGAAAACGTTTCTGTTAATAAAGTATTTATCTTGTTTAGAGCTTTGTTTTTTGTGTGCATTTTTGTGAATGTAACAGGATGGCTTCAAAGTTCTTGATTAATTTATAAATAATAAATTAAAACTTTCTTAATAAATGCACAAAATCAATTTTCAGATAAAATGATTCATTAAGCCTACCAATCCTGTTGCTTGGATAAGATAAATGAAATCATCCAAAACTCTGCAAACTTGAATTCACATCTGAACTGATTAATCTCATTAGTTTGTAAGTATTGTAAAAAACCAAACATCTTCACTTAGGTGAATACCGTCTTGGAACTAACTGTACATATGATAAATGATGAAATTAGGAGAAAAATGCTTGTATCTTGCATTATAGTTTTATCCATAATGATCATAATTAGAGAATCTTTACATAAGTATGCATCTATGTATGTTAGATCTGTATAAATCAGGGACTGCCTATATTTAATTTTCTGTAGTTTAACTTTGTTAGGCAGAAGAATCTTATCATTCATAGAAAGGCATATTTGAAATAGCTATCAGAGATATAAATTGTCATTAATTCACTTATTAAATTCAAGATTTTGTCAGAGATATGAAAAATCATCTCTAACATACAATAAAAAATTGAATTCACAAGCTCTCTTGCATTAAAATTAAGGATCAGTTTTAATAAAATTGTGGATTACTATTTAACATCAGAGAATTATCAATTTGTAATTCTAGTCAAATGATAGTCAATTTTTTATGGAGTTTTCACAATTAAATTTTTTCTAGCAGATGAAATAGTTATTATAAATTTAAATTATTACTTTTTTTAAAAAAATCATTATCTTTCAATATAACATCTTGGGGTTTGATGATAGAAATTGTGAATGATGGAATTCTTCTGTCTAATGAAATAATATTAATTCAAGTTCATAATAACAATTTCAGATTCATTAATACTTAATAATCTCCATTTTAATTGAGTTAAAATGAATTAATGACTAGAAATTAGACTTATTTGAAAGATAATAATACATTAAAAAATTACTAGGTAAAAAATAGAATGCAATTGAATGAATTTGATAAAATATTGGATTGAACTGAGCAATATTATAAATTATTAATTTATTTTTATTTAAGAATATTTTTTAACAATTCTTGTAAATATATATAATTTCTTACGTTTAATTTTTCTATAAATCTTTCATTATTACTTTCTATTTAAACTGAGAAATTTCTTTCACCTACTTACTTTCTATAGGATTTGATTCTTATTTATTTTATAGTCACCTTCTTCGAAATTGAAAAAGTTGAAAAACTTTTTATGAATTTTTTTTTTTTCTTGTTCTTTTTATGTGTGAAAAAAATTTTATTAAAAATTTTTAATACTGTAATTTGAACAGAATTAAAAATATATCGAAGAGCAAGTTTCATGCTAACTTACTTATGTTTACTGATAATAAAAAAAATTGGTGAAAATAATATTTAATAAAGCAGTATAGTTCAGAAACTAAACTCTGCATAACTAGAATATTAAAAACAAAAACGAGCACAAATTTTAGTTATTTATAAATCCGGAAAAAATTCGAGAACTTATCTATAATCCGAAATATTTTCAAAAAATGAAATCCATGATTATCTCTTTTAAATCAATATACGGTATAAAAGAGAGATAACAAAATCCTAGTTACTATATCCCAACTATCACAAGAATTGGTGTCTTGAAAGAATAAAATCTTGTTTTATTTTTAACAATTGTTATAATCATAGAATTCAACGCTAGGAAGGGATATACCGTATGTGAAGTTTAGAAGTTCTGTAATAATCGATCATCTTCTATCTGATATTTCATATATCTGTAATTGTTTTTCTTTTTTTGAAGAAAAGGCATTCCGAAGGACAGAATGAAAAAGTAAATCTCAAAATTATCCAAACTGTTATAGAGTTATCATCATATTACAGTCTACATTCTAAATATTGCTGAAAGAGAGAATTTATTTTATAAATATTAAAGAAGTCATCCTACAAAGAAAGGTAATAAATTCTTGTCAAATGTAGCATTTTGATGCGTTTAAAATACTTGTATCATAATTTTTTAAGTTCTGTAATATAAAAATTACCATAATTATTACGTCATTCCATTGTCATGTCTAAATTCTTGTCAAATGTAGCATTTTGATGCGTTTAAAATACTTGTATCATAATTTTTTTAAGTTCTGTAATATAAAAATAACCATAATTATTACGTCATTCCATTGTCATGTCATTGTTACATCATTCAGTGTGAGAATATTATAACTTTATTCTATTGTTACTCGATTGTTATGTCAGCATTCTCTATTAAATCCTAGGATGTAACAATGATTTCCAGATATAACTCATCTATGCGTTAAGTTTTTTTGATAACTATGGGTATAAATTTTAACCCGAGAGTACTAAAATAATGCTTTACGAATCAAAATTGAATTTATTCGATGGATTTATGTAAAGAACCCAAAAGCTACGTTTAGACGATACCTCTCTGCATGCAACGTTGTATGCAGAATGACGCATGCCTCAATGTGCAACAGCCGCATGAGGCATGCAACTTGCCGTTTCGTGTTCACACGTGGAGGACATATTGCAGACAATACCGACATGAAAAGAGTTGAAAAGAGTTTCAAATGACAGAAGGAAAAGTCAGGTTAGATAGTTTCAATCTTTTCAAAAACTTTACTAGAATGACTTGACGACGATAAATTTAACTTCTTCAATAAATTAAAGCGTTTTCTTCACACCTTAATCCACAAAGCAAAGAAAAATTTCCGAAAAAAGTTTAAAAATAATCAAAACAAGATGTTGCAAGACATGTTGCAGCTATAACCCAACTAGGATGCAGAACACATGCGCCTTCTTGCGCATGTGTTCCCCATCCTAGTTGGGGTCCTCCAGATTTTGATGCATGCGTCTTTGCATGCCTTCTCGCGCTTCTAGTTTGCATGAAATGTAGCACCGTCTAAACATAGCTTAACGCCCAAAAAGTCATCCAAGTAGAGTCAATAGATACATACAGAACGACAAATATAGGGGGTAAAATATTGTATCCGCTTTTCAAAAATTTATAGAGAACTGTAAAAGATATACTTTCATTTGATTATTATTTTGGTATGTGATATTATTCTACAGTACATCACAAGTTTATGTAACAAAAGATTTATAAAATTCTATTTTTGTACAGTAATGTTTTTTATATTTATAAAACTTTATCGAATCGACTGTGAAATTTAATTTCTATAAATATAAAAATATCTCGAAGTTATTTCTCATGCAGGAAAATTCCAATAAAAATGCGTATAATTACAGTTTTTTTTTATCCGATTTTTATATATATAATTATTCTCAGTTTTGAGCTTATTGATAATTCTATATCAGTAACTTAGTGATTCTGAAGCAATAACAAATTTACAATATCAATTTTGGGAATTTGGAACACAAGATTATGATGCTAAATTACCTAATCATATAGAAGAGAACTGAATATTATGTTGTAATGATTTACTCTTCTACATAAATATATATCCATTTTAAAAAATTAAAAAATAACTATGTTTGCAAAGATGACTTTCAAAATGTCCTCTCTATATGAAAGGACATTTTGAAAGTAACAAAATAAAAAATACAAAAGATCTAAGTTCCAAAACAAGGAAAATAAAAATCCAAAATAACAAAATCAATAATCCAAAAGATCTCTAAGTTTCTAAAAATAAACAATCCAAAAGTCTAAAG
The DNA here is from genome assembly GCA_000484575.1 of Olivierus martensii. NCBI lineage: Eukaryota > Metazoa > Arthropoda > Arachnida > Scorpiones > Buthidae > Olivierus > Olivierus martensii. The sequence continues at coordinate 24,311 of AYEL01091899.1, read as the reverse complement.
TTTCTAAATACAAAATTAACAAGCCAAAAGATCTAGGTTCCAAAATAACAAATCAATAATGTAGAAAATTTATCAATTTCTAGAGTTTGTATTTTATTTTATATTTAATTCTAGATGCTGTTATATAAATTATATAATTATATACTTATTTCTAATATATTTTAAGGATCTATCTAAATTTATATTTATTTATTTTTCAACTTCTGACGCCAACTTTTCCTTTCCAATAATAAAATATTCATACAATATAAAGTGCAAACTATCGATTCTTTTCAAAAGTGTTTGTCTATTTGGCAAAAATTTATTTTGTCTGTTAGCAACGTTTTCAAGATCAAAATCGTTTTGGTGAAGAAAAGAGGAAAATGTATATATAAAAGAAAGAAACGTTTATTCGATTTTAAGAACCAGTGGTCAGAAGATATACGCTTTAGATGCATCAAAGTATATATGTGAATAACTTTCGCAGTTTTATTCGCGAAGAATAGTGGTTGGCCAAGATAGGTTAAGAAAAATATTCAACCGGAAGAATTTTTATTCGAAAAATAGTAAAGAAAAAGTTCTAGCTTTATATGTATAAAAATTGAATTTATGATTATTTCCTTTCTTACCAGTGAAATAATATTTGTTCCATTTAAGAATAAACGTTGTTTAAATCTTTAAGAGAATAATACCTTAAAACTCAAATAGTTTTCCTATAGAATATAATAGAAAAACTCTTGTTGCACTTTCCTAATAATAAAAAAAAGTATGTTCAGCTTTCATGTTAACGAAACAAACTTTCTATAATGACCAAACTTTTTCATTTTTCCTTGATTTATCAAATGAATGATTTTTCCTAAGGTATTAGACTATTCATCACACATGTTGTCAATCGATATTCATTCGATATGCTTTCGGAATTATCAAATAATTCATCTTTAACACTGTTTCGCTGCAGTTAGATATCGAATTATGAAACCATTAATCTTATTCTTCTATTTAAAAAAAAAATATGGCAAGAAAGTAAAGAATGTCATGAAAATTTTCATATTGAACAGAAAATACTAAAGTTTTCATCTTACGATATTCGACTATAAATTATGTAGCGGAAGAGATTTTATGTTCAAAAAGCTATAAAAGAATCTTTATATTAGAAAAAAAAAGAAATGGTTTAACTTTTATTACGACAAATCTCTCCTAATATTTTTAATTATTGTTTGCTTTATCAGTTCAATAAATAAATACAAAAAAAGACATTAAAATTACACTGAAGTTTTTCAAATATTATTATTTTTTAATAGTTATTTTGATGACTATGTTGCAATATTACTAAATTTAAAAAAAATGTTCTTTTTTCACTTAAATTTGCATCTTATTTAAAAAAAAAAAAAAAATATGTTTTTAATATTAAAAAAATATTTTAAAAATTTATAAAAAATTATATGAATATGTTATCTTATAGAGAAAAACAATAATTACAAAATTAAAGGTACAAAATAAAATCAATTAAGTGAATATTTAATCAAGCTAACGCAAAATCGGTTAAATACCGAAATTTATACAAAAAAAGTACATAAAAATCTGAAGAAAGTTCTCTTAAAGATAATAAAATGAAGCTAACGTTTCTAGTGACAGATGTGTAAAAGTTTCTCTCTTTTATCAGCTCTTTTACTCAAACTGCAGAAAGTTTGCAAGGCAAACATCTGTTTGCACAAAATTTTCGCATGCCTAAGCTGAATTCTTTCCATGTACTCGCTGACGATAATTTAATGGTTAAATATCTTTGTTTTTCCGTCTGCATGGCATAATATAGTTATGTTAAAAAGTTAATTTATAAACAAATTAATTTTTAAAACAAGAATTTAACATTTTCGTAGATATATTGAATTAACTAAGAAGTCGAAGACGAAAATAAAAAAAAAAAAAAAAAAGACGAAGAAGATTCTTCACTAAGAAGTCGAAGACGAAAAAAAAAAAAAAAAAAAAAAGGACGAAGAAGATTCTTAATTATTTTACCGTAATTGAATTATGTGCCAATGTTTAATTCAATAACGAAAATTCTTGATGTTTAATTAAAAGGTAAAAATAAAAACGTTTATCAAACCGATATAAGTGGAAAAAACAAAAAAAAAACAATTAATAGTTGTTCGTTCCTTTAAAAAGTCAATGCCATGTTTCTGCTAAATGCCTGAAGTAAAATTTCGTGTGATCAAGTGATCGATGAGCCAATGGTTTTCACTATTTTGTCCTATGGTTGATACTCTTCAACAACTTTAACCTTCTGAAACGGTAATTCTTCCAACATTGTACGGGTAAGAATAATAAATAAATCATTAATATTAATCTTTCCATAAAATTTATAATAGTAGAAACATTCACGATTCAGATTATAAATTTCCTAATTATATAAATGCTATTCATCCATAACAATTATAATAAATAGTTATTTTAATGCCGTTAAACGAGAGCAATTTAGAAAATTCGGAACAATATGCTATACGTGATTACTGTGCTTGCATTTATTTGTTATTATCAATTAAAAGGCGAGATATTCTTATTAATTATTCAAATTAAATTATAAATAAAAAATATCACTTTTGCCTGATGATAAATAATAATTATCATCAGCAGTTATGAAGTTAAAAGTTTGATAATCGAATATTAAATTATAAACAATATGCTCATCATGGAAAGACATAGATACTTAACAAAATTATTTAAAAGAAAAGAACCGATATTGCTGATTATTGATTATTTATCGATTAACTATTCAGTAATATCGATTATAGAAACAATTATCTTCAATAATTCTTACAGTAAGGGCACAGAATTATTAATATTACTGTAGAAATTTTTTATTCATTAACATCAGTCGGAAAAAACAAAAGAATCAATATTTAATGAAGAGGTACTATCCATCAAATATAGTTAAACGAATAACTTAAAAAAAAAAAACAAAAACCTAAATTCTATTTGAAAAACTTGATGCATAAAGTATTAAAACCGAAGATAACATTAGCAAAACTAATGTCTTAACTGCGATTACCATTATGAATAATCCACTTATTGTCATAATAAGTAATCCATTCCTAATGGAAAATCTGCAATTTTATAATTAATTCATTTGAATTTAAATCATGTCAAAGAATTTAAGAACAACATTACTTAAAATTTTCAAATTAATACAGAATTTTAAGTGCATTTATTCGAAATCAGATGTAAATAAATAATAAGCTACAATGTCTACTGCAAGGAATATATATATATATATATAAAACGAGTGCTTTCGATCAATCTTTTCGAAAGTATTATTTGCTGTATGTCAAAATAAATAGAATATTGAGCATTGTTAGCAGTATCTGCATTTATCATATCATCGATGATAGCAATTTTAATAACGGTCAATTCTTCTCGAACTTCTACTAAACTAGACATGGAGAATGATATAATCCCCAAAATTAATCATGTGGCTTACAACATTAGTTGCAATGCGTTATTGGTTAAAGAAAAATAACCACTTTACAAGCATGAACTTTATATACATGTATGAAAAGTATTTATATATCATTTGTATAAATTTTTCTAAAAAATAATTTTTATAGTTATCTCACCTATTATCCCCCTGAAAACTATTTCAAGAATTAAAACATCGCACAATATTAAAATTTTAAGAGATTGTTCCTTATTACCCAAGTTATGTGATAATTAATTTTGAGGATCTGATTAATTCTAGTTACAAGATGGCAGCTATTGGAAATTTAAAAATACCACTATAAGTTTGGAACAATTTGTCGCACATGAATGATGTTATATTCATTTTGAAAAGATTTTAGCTATAATTTATAAAAAAAATTGTTTTATTTAATGAATTTTTCCGGTATCTGGTGACTGTCCATCAGCAAAATATCTTAAGAACTAAACATCACAGAGCATTCAAATGCTAAAGAATCAGACCTTATTACTCAAGTTACATGCTTGTTAATTTTGAAGAACATGCAGCATTCTGTTTCAAAATGGTAGCTGTTCAAAATTTTAACAAAGTCATATCTTTTATATTCTCAGAAAAATTTGATATTTTACAACAAATGTCATATCATTACTCTTACCTAAGTAAAAGGTGAGAATATTAGGTTTAAATATAAAAATTCAATTGCAAAGATGTAAATTTACATTATTTTAAACATTAGGAGGTCTAGTACTTTATGAAGACTTCTCTAGCATCATAAAATATAGTTTAAGTAGATATTAATCCCCTTAATCTCAAAGAAATACTATCTCGATGGTACGTTTTATATCTTCGAAAATTTATTTTTACGGTTATATATATGTAAATATCAGAACTAGATGTAAACGGCTCTTCTGAGATTAGGAGATTTCCTATGGATAGTTCTGCGAATTATCGATCGATTTGCAAAGTTCTGTGTGTAAATTTAAACGATTCCTAAATCTCGTTAATACGGAATTCCGTAGAATAAAATATTTGAAAGCCGCGAATAAGAAAATAATTTAAAGAGAACATGGCTCATTCAAAATTGAACGATCATATTTTTTTTTTAAATTCCTCAAAACAACCGATAGATGGCGCAGAATAAATTTGAGTGACATCGAATGTGAACATAGTTATGGATACTGAAAGACCATGGTATGCAATTATCTCTACGTGAATTTTTTCTACAACTAATCGTGTTTTATGGTTTGTCGCTTCAATAAAGTTCAGTCTCAAAGATGATAAAGCTTCAAAATGATTTTTGTTCTTCAGAACAACAGATAGAGTGAGGTACTTTTGGTTTATCTGTAAAATACTGATTAACCTCATTGTAAATCCTAGCTTAACCGTTATGTGCTAAAGTGGGAATAAAGTGGAAATCTTGAAGGATATATATATATACTTTAAGTTGCCTTGTTGGATATATGGAGCGATTATTACAGCAACGCTAAGGAATAAGGATCGATCCATTCTGCACAGTTATGACGAAGCTGCAGGGAGAATTTCTTTCTTTTTTTTTTATTCTCTGTCGGATGTCCTCGATACACGTGTTCCGCAATATGAATTTTCAATATGACTGTCGAAGTTTCGCTGTTATCATCTGATTCCTTAAGGTCATACAACAGTTCTCAAGGAACCAAATTTCTGGTTAAAGGAATATATGATTTTATACTCATCGAGTTGAAATATTCTATGAAAAATGTCATATTTTACTGAGAACAGACCGAACTGATGGCTTAGTAAAAACTGAGAATACCATTGTGTCGAACTGGAAAATCTTTAGAGATGTCTCTGAGGAAATTTTTGACAGTTTTGTCATGTAAAGCTGAAGAATGGCATAATACTGCTCTAAAATTACGAATAAGACAACAAAGACTTTTAGAACAATAAACAATCTTTGAGAGCATTATTTCCAGCCGATAAGTTGTAGTTTGATGTCATTGTTAAATAGGACATCCTCGGAGACATCCTAATTAATTTTAAGCTCGAAAGATCAGTCAAATGGACAAATATATCGATAATTAGATATGTTCTTAACATATGACAACTGCACTGCATAGCATGCAATAACATTACTTTCGAATTTATTTATTTATTTATTTCTCTCTTGAATAAACTCTGTAATGATAAATGTCACTAATATTGTTATCGCAGCATGCTAATTAATAATCAATAATAAGTCAATATCCTTTATTTTTATTGGAATTATTATTATATTATTTTTATTCCCTCATGTCACATCGCTGCAAAGGAAAAAAAAATGAATATAAATCATCCGTGCTCCGCATCAATCTTGCAAAATTGTATAATAAAAACAATTTTTAATTTTGTATCCTTTCATAAAAAAACACTTAATTTTATGATAATTAACTAGCCTTATATTAAAATATTAAATAAATTTCTATTAATTAATCGCAACTGTGTAGAAAATGGACTAATTCATATCCAACTTAAATCGTATCAATTAAAATCATCATGCTCATAATTTTTTTATTTTAACATGTATTAAGGGTTTTAAAATATGTTAACTTTAAAATAAATTCGTATATAAAAAATAGCGTGCATAAAGAACCTTATACTTAATCATAGAAGTTTAAAAAAATTTTAAATAGAATTTTTAACTAGTAAAGTTTGAGAAATCCCATAAGCAAAGTCACAGGTGCAAAGTTTTATCCTCGTTTTTCAGTTTGGTTCCAGTATGATAGACGGTAGACGAACACTGAATGTATGAATCGATAGAGATGTGACGTACTGAAAGTTCTTCGTCCTCCATCTAGTGATTATAAAACGAAAGAAAAGAAGAAACTCACTGCCAGATGAAAAGCAATGTTACGATGGTGTAGAATGAAAGAAAGAGGGGATTAAAATACGCCCTCCTTTAAATTAAATTTTCTTCCCTCTTTTGTTTCTGAAAATTTAATAAATCACGTTTATATGAAGAAACAAAAGTCTCTAGTTTGTTATAAATAGCATTTCTATCTCTCTCTTTTTTTTTTTTTATTTTTCTCTCTTTCTTGCGTTAATTTCGTGCCACATTCCGTCATTATTGAAAATGGTGGAGTATACTGATTTGAATCAGAAAACATCCAAAGCTTTGTTTAGAGTCACGTTCCCATCAGAATCTAGAAAATGCATTAGAAATGAGTAAATAAATCTAGTGTTATATAAATTAAGAAGTTTCCTGATTTATTATTCGTTGGTTACTGCACTAACCAATGCAACTTTAATACTTTAAACAGTAGTTAAAAGGGTCTAATGTAAGTGAATAATTAAGAGTTTCTAATGATTGATTGCATATTGAACGTGTATCAATAAAATTTAATATTAAATATTTCGATAAGAATTCTTAGAATTTTTAACATTTTCATCTTGTTTCATATTATTTTGAACATTCGAAAGACAAATTTTGCAGTTTCGGATGAATTTATGTTAAATTTGAATGCACTTGATTGAATATAATTTATATAATTAATTAAAGAAAATTTAGGAGAAAAGTTTTCTCTGTTTGTTTGTTTAAACATATAGGATTATGTAATTATTTGATTATTTAATAAATTATTTATTTTATGTTTAAATATAATATTAAACTCATCTGAAATATATAATTAGAGAAAGTAAAGTAGTAGTTTTAGTATATTTTATTTTTGCAAATAAGCAAAACTTTTCTCTAATTATATGATTATTTAATTAGTTTGAGAAAAATATTGCAAGTGATTTTATTATAATTATTTAAGTTTAATAAAGTTGATTAAATTTTTTTTGAGATTCGCATCCATGTGCAGATCATAATTAACTTTTGAGTACACGTCTGCAATGGTAGGACTATAAAAAACGAATTTTCGATATAAAATGATTAAATTGTTCACATATTTGTATCCAGCAAAGCATGAATATCCAGTAAAGCATCAATGTACACAATAAAAATAAACTATAATATTACATCGAAAATATCTACTGCTTATTCATTGAAAAAAATTAATTATATATAGTGATCTTGTTCTACTTTTTCTCAATATCAGAACTATAGTAATAATGTTAAGTAAAAAGAAAGGAAAAAAAGAAAAAAACTTTTATTGCTTCAATAGTAAAAAAAATCTTGATAGATCCAATAAATGAAAATCTTTCTTGCACTAAACAAATGTTTTGGAATCTAATAGTAGTAGTAATAAAAGCAGTTTTCGAATGACCATACCCTGCAATAAATAAAAGAGTTGTGACAGAAGCTTCATACAGGAACATACACCATTTCAGAAAATCATTAATCACGTAGTTGAGTTACAGGTTTATGTTATAAATCAGATTTTTAATTACTGATACCGAAAATCTTAAAAGCTAATAATATATAAAAACATAAAAACGTTACATGGTGCTAACAGGATAAAAACAAGACCAAAAATGATCCTAACAGAAATTGTTCTTTTGATAATATCTTAACGGATTTATTATCTAGCTTGCAGATAATATCTCTCCTATCAGCGATAACTTTCTTTTGATGATATATAACCGAATTAACGCCTGACAACAAGTTATTGTTGCAAGTCTTCTTTTTTTTATTTTTGTTTCTCTCCTCTTAAATTATTAAAAAAAAAAATATTATTATAATCTGGAAGATAAATCAATAGGAAGTTAATATGTTAACAGAACAGTGAGTAAATCTATATTTAAACTTAAGTAAATATAGGTAAATCTAGTTAACGTGTATTTATGAATGCTTCTTTTCTCGAGCAGACAGGAAAAGTTTCTTAACATAATATGTAGAGACAGACTGCTTTCTTTATCCTGGAAATATGTTTTCCCATCTGCCATAATAAGATTTACATCTGCACACAGTTACAGAGATTATGAAGAGTAATAAATAAATATTGACTATATCTTAAATATGTAAGAATATTTTTGTTTTACGGAAAAACAATCGGTAGTTATATATATATATATATATATAAATAAATTTTGACATTTTTTCCCATCCTAAATCCTGGCCAGATCGTGTTTATGAATATGTAAAATATATAAAAAAATAACATTATATATATGTATGCATACAGAATTAAATGAGAATCTAGTGACTTACAGAAAAATTCATGTTTATTCCACCGTTAAAAACAATTCGCAGAGTCATAAAAATCTACATAAAAATAAATCAGAAAACTTTAAATGCAATGGCCTTCGAATAAATAAAGTTAACGTTTTGCTAACGATAGAATAAAAATAAATTTTAACATATATCATCTGACTTAAATGCTGTTATCAGCTTTAAAAAAGATTATCAAGAAATATTTATTTCTTTTTCTTTTTTTTTTTGCTTTTATGTTAAAATCAAAGCATGGATTACAAGAAATTTTTCTCACTGTTGTTATTTTTCTTTATCAGAATTGATACAATCATAACGTATCTTGTCTATACAAGAAAAATGTCCCGAGGATTGTCCTTTGAGAGTCCCATTATATTGTCATCCATCCTATTCTATAACTCGGACATGAAACAAGTTCTTCAACAATTTTTGAAGCATTGTTATAAATTTCTTTCACGACAAAAATCTTATTAAATTATTTAAATTTTTTAATGTTTTCATTTTATTCACACAAAAAAATATATGTACATAAATAGTATTAAAAAAAAATTTATAAAATTCATATTTTGCATTTTGCAATAGTCTACAATTCGACTGGAGATTTTAACGAAATTATTTTTTTTTTTAATTTTGCATAAGAGAAAATTGTTAAATTTATTAAAAGACAGTTAAGAAAGTCACAGTAGATTTTATGTTTTTAAAAAGAAAACGAAATCGTTTTATAAAATGTGTCTTCACCACGCGTTATACTTCGATGGTAGTTCACCTATGACCTTTATTCTTTGAACGTCTCTCCTCGGTCGTTAAAAAGAACTTCTTCGAGATTCAATCGATTAGAATAAGCATTAATTTATTTAAAACAATCATATTATTAGATTTTCCTGTTTTTAATTTCGAAAAATTTTAATATTTTCCATGATTAATGAAGCGAAAATCAGGAACAAAATATTTTACTCCAATGCCACTTAAGATGTATGACAGATTTTTTTAAAGCTTCCTTAAATAACACGTTTTCTACGAAATTATCTGGTAATTATTCGATTTTTATATAGTAATTGCTGTAAATAGAACCTTTTTTTAAGTATCTACAAAGATAACTCTTTAAGTGCAAGTTATTAATTGCGTTTTTTCCAGATTTACGTTGCAGTTATCGATTTTTTTAAACCTGTCTCTACTTATGGAATAATTATCACAAACCATATAATTCTTAATGAATCAGTTTAAAATTTTTAACACTATTTTTAATATACGAAAATTTGGAATTTTTCTCCACTTTAAAAAGTTCACAACGACATTTTTCTTAAAAGGAAAAAAAAAATTGATGATTCTTTGCTGATTCAACGAAATGAAAAATTGAACAGGAAGAGTTTTGAATTTGTTATCAATTCTGCATTAATATAAAATACAAATTTTAAATTTTTTTATAAAAATAAAAAAAAAAAAATATAATTTAAAATATAAAATTAATTCCAAAAAAAAAAAAAAAATGCAAGAAAAAACCCAAAATTAACACGAATCTGAAACAATTAAAAAAAAATTTTTTTTACTCGAAAATTATGAAATTTTTTCGAATTTAAAGCTCAAATTATATTTTTATAGGTGCATTGTTAAGCAGGGCAATGAATAATTAAATGAAAAATTCGAAAATTTCAAATTTTTCTTCTTCTTCACTCGACAAGCAAATTGAATTATTTAATACAAAACTCGAAAAAATCGAGTAAAGATTCATAAATAATTTAAAAGAATAGTTTTCTCTTGGATATGTACCGCGCTCCAAATATATTGCAGTAGATCATACAGCGTAGAAATTTAGATTTTTCTTTTTTTATATATATATATATATTCCGACTTACGTTATAGATCTATAATATATCATGAAAAAATGTACGGTTTGCATCATCGATTTGTTAATTTTCGATATTTTTCTTCGAAAATATAAATTTCTGTACCCAAACAAATTCTGCAATTTATAATCAAATTATAAGAGGATGCTAAAAATAACTTAAGAATATCATGTTCTTTTGAAAATAAAATAAACTCGCTAAATGATGATGGAAAGTGTAAAGAATTTTTTGCATTTGTATAATATAAATGATCATTAAGGAAAATGGCATTTTTTTAATGCGATGATTATACGCGATAAAGAAGAAAGTAAAGATAGTACTTGTCTACTAAATCAGAGTGGATTAAGTGTTCCAGATTTCGATATTAATAAAAATTATAAAGATAATAATTTTCGATTTCTTTATCCAAACATTAATGCTCGGAGAGTTAAATAATTTATACGGTGAGTAATGTAACTGTTTAAATTATTCTTATAAGCTCGAAAATTTTAATAAATTATAATTAAAGAAAGAAAAATACGGTAATATATAAATATTTTTCTTAATTTACGGTATTAATAGTCATTTGCTTATCCTTTAAAGAGTTTTTGCTTTTCGCAATTCTGTAAGTAGAAATAATGATTTTTCTTGCTTTTTGTTCGTTAATTCTTTTGATAATCGGTGGAATTTTTGTTTGACATATTGAGTATTTCCTGTCGTGTTGAATTCATAAAATAAAACTGTCAACGATCTAGCTACACGGCTATTATTTCGATAATGATTTTCACTTAGGAATATCCAATGACAGATATAATGTCCTACGACACTTTATGTTACTATCAAGCAAATGGTGCTTGTTTTATCTCTTAACAATCTTTATGGGCGTCACAATTCATTGCTTTATTCATAAGATATGGAGAGCAAACCGAGAAAACCCTTAAACTGTCAAGAAAACCGTCCATAGGAATTTCTTTCTCATTAATGTCTTCTTCGTATAAAATATTAATGATTTACCACGTTTTATGTTATTGATATACATATTTTCGAGTCAGTAGAAAGCTTTACGATATACAACATCATTTTTTTTTCCATATAAAGTCCGAAAATATTAAAATTTTATCAATAATTTCGCATTTTAAAAATGGTCACATTCATTAACTGTTATAAGAACGATGAGGGTAAGCAAACACAGATTTATCTTTATCGAGTACATGTCGGTTAAAAATATAGATTACAGTTAGAAATATTGAATAATAAATAATAAAAAATGTGTAGAAAAACAATAATGCTTAAAAAAATTTATTTGCTTCTGGATGAATAAAAATAAATCTCAAACAATTAACGTTAGCAGCAACAATACTAAATTCCATTTACAAGACATCAATTATGATGGTTTCTCTCTATTGGAGCCTTGTTAAAATTGAATTATAGGTCTTTAGCAGTTTTTTTACGCTGAGATTTCTCACGCTATCCATTTTTTTTTTAGATTTTTTTTTTTTTTTTTTTTTTTTTTTTTTTTTTTTTTTTTTTTTTTTTTTTTTTTTTTTTTTTTTTTTTTTTTGAACTAGCAAACATCGTTTGTTTATTACTGAAAAACAGAATATCTTATACGGTATTTTTCTCTGCAGATTCAATAAATTCAGATACACAAACAGAAATTTTCGTTTTATTCACTCGAATGATCTTTAAATCATTCTATGTGCAATTAAATCGAATAAAATTATGTTTTTTTTTATTATTTTATTATAAAATTTTATAGTCGGTAAATGCCTTTTTTTATTATTTATTTTTATTTAAAACCTTCATTAATTTTAAAGATAAAATTTTCAGTAAATATTTTTTTAATCAAATAATTTAACTGCAAATATTTTTATTTATAATGAAAGTTTAAAAAAAAAAACAGCAATACAAAATTATTTTTGTTTAAATTATTTAATCTTACATTTTTCCATATTTAAATTTTATTTTTAAACTTTTTACTGTAAAAAGTTTCTTCTTTTCGCTTATTTTAATTTTTTAAATTAAAAAAATGAAGATATTTTTTTTTAATTAAAAAAAAAATGAAGATATTTTTCACCTAAATGGTGAAAGCAGGAAATTTTAAGTATGGATTAAAGTATTGCCTTTCGTTTTTTCACCATACTTAATGAATAAATCAGAAACCAAACAAATAATTGCGATTTATTGCATAAACATGCAACATACGTTTACTATATTTGATCAGTCTGTTAACAAGTAAGGTTATTCCCACATACAAATTGATCTCTGCACAGAATCTTCTTCTCAAATGAATATAAACTAACTAACTGAGAAATTCGTTTACTATATTTGATCAGTCTGTTAACAAGTAAGGTTATTCCCATATACAAATTGATCTCTGCACAGAATCTTCTTCGCAAATGAATATAAACTAACTAACTGAGAAATTACGAATATGTTAACTGATTAACTAATTATTTACTTAACCATGGATGACGAGCACTGTTATTTAAGTAAGGTAGATTGATTTAAATGTGCTCCTTACGTTTTGCCATATTGCATAAATATGCTGCCTTTACTATATTTATTAAGCAATTTGCTCTAAATAACAATGTTGGCCATAGTTAGGTAAATAGCTAGTTAGTTAATCTAGCCGCAGTTTATTAGTTAACATAAGCGCAACTAGTTAATCGGTTATGGTTTAAATTTATTGTTCCGTATTTCCTATTTAGTTTAACATTATATATTCATATTTATTGTTATATATTTATTATAATTAAAGTGAATAATATTTCCTAAAATAAATTTTACGCTCACCAAAGGACTTACGAAGTTATCAGTCATTAAGCGGTATAATTCTTCATTAATTTTAAAGATAAAATTTTCAGTAAATATTTTTTTAATCAAATAATTTAATTGCAAATATATATATATTTTTTTTCCTCTTAAAGAAGCAAAAATATTTATTTATTATTCTAACAAGTTTTTCTTTTAAGCTGAAATTCTACACGTCGAGTAAAAATATTTTATCGAATATAATTATTTAAAAATAAATTTACGAAGTTTAATTTGAAAATTTTCTTGAGTTTTGAAGAAAAATTTATTTAAAAGAAAAATAGAAATAAATTTAAAAATTCATTTATTAATAAAATTATTGCATCTAATATATTGAAACTTTTATGCATTATAAAATTTGTACTTTTTGCCACTATTACGAATTAAAATATTTAATTTTTCTTTTTATAAATCCATTTAATTATTTGTTTTTAACTTATCGCCATCTATCTAAATATATTTCTTTCTTAAAAAAAAAAAAAAATCTAATTTACTGTTTCGTTGTTGTATCTGAAAGTTTCTTTATCACTACTAGAGTGAGAAGTGAAAAGAATGCAATTTAAAAAATAAATAAATAAATAAAAAAATAATGCTGGCTTCTAGAATGTATATCGGATATTCGAATTTGCTTGGCATATGCCAAAAATATCTTTTTTTTTTTCCTTCTTTTTTGAATTTAAAAGCAATGCGAAATGAACTTAACATCTGCACTACTAATGCTGATAAAGCACGCAGTTACATATAGAGAAATTCGATTTTTCACTCGGACGAAAATAGACTACAAAGTCAAATTAAAGAAAAAAAGGAAAAAAACAATACAAAAAAAAAGAAAAAAAAAATCTAAATTCCACCCTCAAATTTTTATGAAATTTTATCGATTCAATGTGAAATCGTCTGAAAGATCGAAAAGCGTTAAATATCTATACACATTTTATAGAGACGAACGAGTAAATGGATTTACTTGTCAACTTTTATATCCAAGTTTAAATGGCGTGCAGGAAAATCTATTATTCGGCTGATTGAATTTATATAAGTACAGTATACACACGAAAAAAAAGAGAGAATATTTTATAAAATCTCAACCTTTAAAATTAATTCTGTAACGCTCTTTAAAATAAATTAACTCTCCAGAGTGATCATCTGTTTAATTTTTTTTTTTGAGGAAAAACTTTCTTAATATTCTTGATTAATCCTCTTTTTCCCCCCCTCTCTTAAAGACCTATTTATATTTATTTTTGGTTTAACAGGAAACCAAAATTAAAATTTGAGTACTACTGAAAAAAAAAAAAAAAAAAAAAAGAATGAAATATATACATGCACTCTTCTAGTTACAAACATTCGTGTTTATAAAAGAAATTTAATTTTCAATTTTCAGAAAAACTTCAAAAATTCAATTGTTTTAAGTAATATGATAGTAAACTGCTCTATAATAATTATTATGCAAAATTGCAAAGTTAAAAGTGAAAATCTAAAAAAAAAAGAGAAAAATTATAGCTGATAGATACTTTAAATTTAGCAAAAGTTAAAACTGCATAAACTTCTTCTAAATAAATATTTAGGAAAACTCATATACCTTTTTCTAAATATTTTATTAAAAAATTCTATTTTGAGTATGAGAAGATGAAACTATAGTAAATGATGCCATAAATTATAACAGAATATTTAAAAGCCTGAATCTGATTTCTTGCACTTGAAACATAGAATCTGAGTCTAGCTTTATTGTTTAATATAACTGGATAAATCAAACAAAGTGCAATAATCATAATCTATATCTGATTAAACTGTTCATATAGATTATGATTATATTACTTGAACATACCAGTTATGAAATTTTGATAATTTTCTCACATTATATCGTTTTAAAAATTTCTACAGAATTTTAATAATTCTTGAATATAAGATGCTGAATCTTTTCTTATTTTTCAGTATCATTACAATGTACAGAAAATTATAGTAATGCATTCTACATTCTAGAATAGTGTGTTAACTTTAATTTATTAATATCATAACAATGAATTATATATATTAATTTTTCTATAAAAACAGTTTCTGAAAAAGTAATCATTTTGATAATAAAGCAATAGGTTTCATTTGCTGCAAGTATCTAGTAGTAGTCAGTAAAGACTACTTCTGGATACTTGCAGAAATTCTACCAGATATTTGCATAAAAAATAAAAAAAAAATTAATTTAATGACCACAACTGTTATAATAATAATAATAAATAATTATTATTATTATTATTATTATTATTATGGTCTCATCTAGTGTCTCTATATTTTATGTTCCTCTAATTGACAACAGATGGTTTATTGCAACAACTCACCCAATACCACATGCCACAGGGTAAATCATTATATATTGTGATACTGGGGTCGGAATATATGACGTGTGCACATCATTTCTGATTATTATATAATACTCATTTCTTCAAGTTTTGTTTACTATTTTATCTTCTAATATTTATTTTGTAATTATATTATTATTTGTTAAGCCATTTCAGTCGTTTTTTTTTATGAAATTGTTTCAAAATTTTTTAGTATACATAAAATAAAAAGATAACTGTGCTGAAACATCTTAATCATTAAAATTTAACAAACAGTTTAAATAAAAATCTAAAATCAGATAAACGATATATTAAAATAGTTATGAATGAAAAAATTTATCAAAAGTTTTCCTTCTAAATATGATTAAAAATTTAGTTATTTTTATATAGTGCAAAGTGAAGCAAAACTGGTAACTGCAGCAGCATGAAACTATGCTATTTTTATAAATGATTAATTATCAAAACAAATGTTTTGTTTTTGCAATGATGAACACAGGAATTTCGAATGGCAAATTTTTTTTTCTCTCTTCTTTTAATATGTGAGATTTTACAAGTGCATCAGGATGGATCTAGTAATTGAAGTATCTATGAAAGAAGAAATTTATCAAAAGTTTTTTTAAAAATTTCTTTAATATTGGCATATTTATTTATTTTTGTATGATGAAGAAAACTTCTACTGCATTTGATTATTCCAGGTTAAATTAAATTAAGAATATGATAGGAAACAATTGAATTATCAATGATAATGAAGGAGAATTGGAAGTTACACTACATTTTGAAGTAAACATCGTGTGTTCTTGGGAAAAAGTGAGTCAGTAAGCATGAATGACATTTGATGAAAGTTGCGTCTGAGTGCAATTTCAGACACAGACTGAGAGCAATTATCAAATGTGGTAGATGAAATCACAAATATAGTTCAACATCTCAGAATTGACAACAGTGGTGCTCAAGAATTTACTGAATTGCTTGAAAGTTACACTACACTACTTTCAAAAAAAGACTTGAACAGTTGGCTTTACAACCAGAATTGACACCAGAAGAGGAAGTAAAAAGATTGGAACTTATCAGGGAATTTCTGGAAAAAATTTCTACAAGAAAATCTTTCCAAAATGAAATTTTGGATAATTTCTCTAATAATGACTGACTGGGAACATGCTTCCATAATGTGCAGAGGAATTAACACACTTTTGAAACTCTACTACAAACTCTTGTATGAACAACACAAAACTTTCCAGCAGTCAACATTGGTCCAGTTTTTTAAGAAAACAGTTCCAACAGAAACATGTGATCTGATTCTTATGTTTCTGTTGGAATAATATGCCTAATCAGAAATAAGGCTTCAGTCATAATATCCATATCAATCCAGCAAGAAGAAACACGAGAATATTCATCAACAAGCCTGCAATGATAGTACACCTTGTCATAGAGGAGTTTTGACCAAGGATTTTTTGCAAATTTATCACCAATATGAACTTTTTCATTTGTAAAATATTTAATTACAGTATATAGCTATCCTGTATATTTTGTCAATAAATGTTCTCATTTTTGTTTGTATTTGTGTCAAAAATTAATGTAATTGGTCAGTTTATGGAACTTTTTTAAATTTTTAAATGTATCTCATTACATTATAGTAATTTTACTTCAAATTACAAAGTTTTGAATTGTGATCTAATATGGGAGAACCTAATTCTGGCATAAATACAGAGTTCTGTAACATATTTATTATTATTTAATATTTTTCATATTTATGTAATATATATAAATATGGAAGTAATTTGAAATAACTCAATGTTTATTGAAATTAATTTAAATATAAATTAGTTTATGAAAGGCTTTATATTTTTTTCTAGAATCAAATAAACTATAATATTATTTTCCATTTACCCTGGATAAATATTAGGTCCATTGATAACTGCCTGTCTCAATTCTCTAACATTCCATGGAGTTACTGGTTGTGGATAAGTTAATTTAGAAGCAAATACCATAGGAACACCAACTTCATCAACCATGATATAAGGATCAGGAGAAATAACAGATCTAGCTGCATAATCAACACGTTTTCCCATCATATGTTTACGAAATAATCCATCCTTTTTTTCTAATATCTAAAATATTTTTAAATCAAAAACTTAATATTTATTAATAAATTGTACCTTCTCAAGAAAAAGTGACTTAAGTCAAAATAGTATAATGTTATAATAACCAAAAAAGTATTTTGAATTTAAGTTTTTTTGACTAATAAGTGTTGATAATTCTAACTTAATATTTCTCTGCTGATATAAAGTATTAAATATCTGTATAATCTGTTTTTATGTTCCTGTAAAATCATTTTTCGGCCATCACTTTTCTTGAGAAGGTATGAAATATTGAATAATCTGATCTTACCTGTTTCATACCAGGATATTTTTCTTTGCTTAACTTATCCATTTCACTATCTGTTACAGCATTAACACTCAACTGTAGCAAATTTCTGGAATTATAGAGTTTTTCTGTAATACTATGACCAGGAATGCTTGTTACCATAGACTGAAATAATAATCATTTTTAAATTCATACATCAAAAAAGATGCTTCAAAAAAATTAAACTTACTTTTAAAGCATCGTCTTCAGTATTAGGTACACTTAATCCTTCTTTTTTGCATCTCAACAATTCTCTAACAATAATGGAATTTTGCAACACTCTTCTCAAAGCTGCAGTTTGAGAATTTTCAAATTTTTTACCCTTCATAAATGATATCTAAAACAAATTTTATAATAAAAATATCCAAGAATAAGAAGACGAGGAGAGAAAGAAGAAAACTTATATAATTCTCCAATAATGAAAATTTGTGAGTGATAAAAATAAAGTTTTTATTATGGGTAAAAAAAAAAAAAAAAAAAAAATTAAAATTATGTCTACTTAATGTGAAACTTTATATAGTTAATCCATCATTAATTAAATATTTATATATAAATAACTTTCCATGAATAGCATAATAAAAATATCCAAGAATAAGAAGACGAGGAGAGAAAGAAGAAAACTTATATAATTCACCAATAATGAAAACTTGTGAGTGATAAAATTAAAGTATTTCATCTAATCTAACAAAAAACGTTTATTAATTATTTTTTAATTACATCATACTAGCTTATAAATCAAGGTAAATATAATAAAGTTAAAATAAAAATTAATTTTCAATAAATTCTCAAATTTCATTCTATAATACTAGCAAAAATTAAATGTCAAACTTAACTTTAATTAAGTACTATAGATTGAAAGCAGAAAATATCTCAAAAATGTAAGTGAAAATCTAAAAAAAAAAGAGAAAAATTATAGCTGATAGATACTTTAAATTTAGCAAAAGTTAAAACTGCATAAACTTCTTCTAAATAAATATTTAGGAAAACTCATATACCTTTTTCTAAATATTTTATTAAAAAATTCTATTTTGAGTATGAGAAGATGAAACTATAGTAAATGATGCCATGAATTATAACAGAATATTTAAAAGCCTGAATCTGATTTCTTGCACTTGAAACATAGAATCTGAGTCTAGCTTTATTGTTTAATATAACTGGATAAATCAAACAAAGTGCAATAATCATAACCTATATCTGATTAAACTGTTCATATAGATTATGATTATATTACTTGAACATACCAGTTATGAAATTTTGATAATTTTCTCACATTATATCGTTTTAAAAATTTCTACAGAATTTTAATAATTCTTGAATATAAGATGCTGAATCTTTTCTTATTTTTCAGTATCATTACAATGTACAGAAAATTATAGTAATGCATTCTACATTCTAGAATAGTGTGTTAACTTTAATTTATTAATATCATAACAATGAATTATATATATTAATTTTTCTATAAAAACAGTTTCTGAAAAAGTAATCATTTTGATAATAAAGCAATAGGTTTCATTTGCTGCAAGTATCTAGTAGTAGTCAGTAAAGACTATTTCTGGATACTTGCAGAAATTCTACCAGATATTTGCATAAAAAATATAAAAAAAAATTAATTTAATGTTGTTATTATCTACGAATCTATAAGAATTTTAAAATTTTTATAAAGGTAATTTATTATTTATAGATATAACAAAAGAAACATCTCTGTTATATTTAACGTTTTGTCTCTCTCGATTTTTATTCTTTCTATAAATCTGAATCTCAGAGAGTATATTCAGTTGAAAGCTTAAAAAAAAAATAAAATTCTCTAAATATCTTCGTTTTATTTTCTGTTTTTTTTTTTTTCGAAACTTCTTTATTCATTATTATAAAGAAAATTTACATCATTTATATCATATTATTGCTGCATTTAAATAAATTTGTTTTCCTTACAAATCCTTGCAGAATATGCTGCTTTAGTTTTAAGACAATTTATGATTTATTCAAATATCAAAAAAAATAAAAATAAAATAATTCAAAATTTAATTAAACATAGGAATTATTTAAGTCAGAAGTTTATTTTTAATGCTCTAGTAATACATGTAAACAAATAGCTTTAACGTAATTAAATATTATTATTTTTAAAGAACAGTTTAATTCTGATATAAATCAATAATTCTTTCCTTCAGAAATTATCATTATTAACTATTTATGTACCAATATAATATTTAAAATTAATGATGCTGTTCCTACATATCTTTAAATTAATTAATTCTGAAAATCTTTAAATAATTCAATAGACATCGAATGAATTATATTGTATTAATTAATACCAGATCGAACTACATTATTACAACTCTTCCTATAAAAAATTTAAACAAATATTCATAATTATTTGCGTCATCTAAACTACTAAGCTACGTGCTATTGTTACGACATGGGAAGTTATTACACCATGAAGCTATTGTTGCGTCATAAAATTTTATGACGCAACAATATACTGTATTTAAGTATAATTATATTTATAAATTTTGTTATATTTAATTTATACAATATATATTTTATATACATATTCATAATTATTGTATCATATAAACTATTAAGCTATATTGCTATTGTTGCATCATAAAATTTTGTTGCTTTATAACTGATTTTTATACCGCAAAATAATAACAGAATATATATATTATCAATTATAAAATATTCTAAATATTAGAAGAAACATTATGCTAGAATATTTTATAGCAAACACTCTGCATATTTTTTTTTATTGCTTTGAAATATTTTCAGAAGAAACTTTACTAAAATGCACATATAATTCTCTTATAAACTAGAAATTTTTTAAAATATTTAAAACCAAAAATAAGCAATAGATATTTAAGGTAAAAAGTATGTGCAATACAGATGTATCATTTTTCAAAACAGAAGACAATCGCGTGATGATAATATTAAGAGGCATTTGCATGACCATTTTCGTGTTTATTAAGGAGCTAAAACGATGAATACCATGCCATTAATTTCATATGTCAACTATTTCTTACAACTTGGAGGATGACACTGGCAGAAAATCACGCAGCATGTTAAATAAAGGAATGTCACGCAAACAAGCAATCTTGGCAGCGTATACAGTAGTAGTTCATGTAAAATTTACTACTTATCAGAAAATTATTCTGCCCTATCATGTTGTGATGTTTTCATTCTTTTGTTTTTACTTACTCATGTTTTAGAATTTGATATCCTGATCAAAATTAAGTAATGTTTTCTCTAGTATAATAAAATAATAATAGATTAATTCCGTTTCAGTTAGAAAATTAAATTACAACTTGTATAATGTCAAGAATTTTTATTGTTTCGGCCCTGATTTAAAACGATGTCTAAATATTATAATTTGATATTAGAATTTTTAGTTAAAAAATTTTAAATATCTTTTTTTTTTTGCTTAATTTTTGTTTGGCGAGTTGTTATAATTCATTATTCTTTTTAAATCAATTTAAACTGTGGACATAAAACAGATCTAAAAAATATTTTTGTTTGGCGAGTTGTTATAATTCATTATTCTTTTTAAATCAATTTAAACTGTGGCGTAACTTTAATTTTTTAGATCTGTTTTGAGTTTTGAAAATTGGATAAATGTTTTACTATGCTATTGATCAATTAACAGAGGTATAATCTAGAGAAGGAGCTACTTTTCTAAGGATTCCATATAACCCCAGGCATCACTTTGTCTGGCTCTTAAATTCTTCTCATTATGGAAAGTTGAACTGCCTAAAGACCAGAAAATCAGTGTTCACAATTCTCCTTGCCACAAAATGAATTGATCTAAAATAGAGACTTTTTAAAGTGAATTTGAGTTTGTACATAGTTAACAGCTGAGGAAACCTGTCACTGATTTTAAAATATAATAATTTCTATGTTCATTTTTAAAATCTTTGAATGAAAAATTAAATAAAAAGCAGTCTGTGGGTATTTTGTACTATTTTTCCCTAAATTTATAGTAAATCTTTTATTAGGATCCATGTCCTTGCAGCCATATCGATTGTTATGTTCCTGATGAATCGCTATGAGAGTGATGTGACGATCAATTATGATATTTAAGAAGACATTAATTTATCTACAATAATTTTAGAAAAAAAGCTCTGTTAACTCTCTTGGATTCTGCGATTATTCAAGTAGATGTTGATTATTATCATAATAGTTGTAAAATATGAAATCAATTATGATATTTAAGAAGACATTAATTTATCTACAATAATTTTAGAAAAAAAGCTGTGTTAACTCTATTGGATTCTGCGATTATTCAAGTAGATGTTGATTATTATCATAACAGTTGTAAAATATGGAAAGAAATTCACAATACTGACATAACAATTCTTCGTTCGTGAAAAGTATGGTAGCAAATAACCAAAATTGTCCTTCAAAACTTTTGAGTCCATGGCAACGTCTTCTTTGCTTCACGGTAAATTACGCCGCTGGTTACTTAAATCAAAACAAAAAAAAAAAATCAGAAATTAAAAAATTCCTTTACGCTTTCTTAATTAATAGTCTTTCGTTTCTTCAAGAGTGAAAACGAGAATGTTACTATAGCCACAATAAAGAAAAATAGCCATGAGGCTTTGAACTATAAATTGCTACCTTTGAAAATATTACGTACATCTTGTTTACTGAGTTCTGTCTGATTGATTTTTCCTTTGTTAAATTACAGTAACTTTTGACATTAAGTACAAGCCAGTATTCTATATAAGAGTCTATAACAATTACTATAAATATAACCTTTCGTTCTTAAATCAAAAAGTCGCAAAATTAACTACAATCTCTTAAATGGCTATTATAGACACTTAAAAATGAAGAACTGGATAGATCAATCAACGTTTGCAATGCAAAGCATTCATTTGTCAAAATGTATCTGATGAGGAAATGTGAGAAACTTGAATTCTGAATGATCAGAAATCTCAGAAACACAACAAAAATATTGTCACCATAAAGATTAAACTAATTACAATAATAAATAGAAAACTTCAAAGATTAGTTTTGGAGTAACAACCAAGAAGAAAAAAAATCTACAGTAGCCATTATTTATTTAATAGGAAGTATTTATTTAATTATATTCAAAATGATTAAATTACACATAACTTTTAGATACGCAAAGAAAAGATATTGCTGTTGTTAATATTTACTATATTAATTAAAACATGGAAAAGAAGAAAATGTTTAATATCATTAAAAATTAAATCTAGTTAGGCTCTTAATAATTATATCGATTGATACGATTATTTTCGGTTGTTCGGAAGTGAATTAAAAATTTCTGAAGATATGTAGAAGTTTTTAAAAATAATAATTTTTTGATGAATTTGCATATATGGTAGTACGGTAGCAGAAAATATTCATTGATTTTTCGCGATTTATACTCGTTAGTTCTTGTTTCTAGATTGATACTTAGCTTGTTGCAAAGAATAAATTATTTAATAAATATATATATATTTTTTTAATTTTTATAAATGTTGGCAGTATTTACGGCTCTAATTTTCGATGATTCTGCATTTTATTGAAGCATATCAGTCGGTAAAAAAAAAAAGTTTTCGCTTTTTTGGAACATCATCTCAGTTTTTAGATATTGCAATCGATAATTTTATCGTTAATGATTCCTGAAATTTTTCAAGAATCGTCAGAAATGAAATCATTTTCAGAAAGCGTTCAGAGTGAAATCGTTTTTTTTTTTTTTCGGAAATTGAAAAAAAAAAAAACGATTACATTTTTTATAGACATTTGTAATCGATAATTTTATCGATTCTTGAAAATTTTCGTTTTCAAGAATCGTTTTCGACGATTATAGAAAATAAAAATCTTTTTTCGAGAATCGGGAATCCTAAAAATCTGAAAATTTCCATTTTTATTTTATTTTTAATTTAAAAATTCCTGAAAATTCTAATTATGAAGTTAATTAACTTTTAAACATGTTTATAACTAATTTGTTTTTAAAACTATATAATTCGTTATCTGTATAAAAGACAAACATGTTAATTAAGATCATCTCTTAATTTCATTTTCCAAAAACGGAAATAAATATGCAAACAAAAATTTATTTACTATTTTTCTAAGCAAAATATTAGCCGCTAACTTACAACAAACAGGAAATAAAATTTAAATATTTAGCATTACAATATTAAAATAATAATAATAATAATTTTCTCTATTGTTTTGGCATTTTTTATTCTTAATATTATATGTCTCTGTAAAAAATTTAAATAAATATTCATAATTATTGTGTCATATAAACTACAAAGCTATTGTTACGTCATAGGAAATTGTTACGGCAGGAAGCTATTGTTACGTCATAAAATTTTATTACTTTAACGCTTTATAATTGATATTTATATCGCAAATAATAACAGAATACACTCAGCCCTCGATTTGCACGGTAGATACGTTCCTGGAAAAAT